>JAWRVF010000011.1:0-165000 GCA_036785485.1 Physcomitrellopsis africana
TACCTCGAGGGTATCCTATGCCATGCACTAATGACTCTTACCTATTCTTTGGATATTCTTTAGTAGATCCTTTATCCTCTTGACTTTGACTCTTGATTTTTGACCGCATCCTATATTCGTAGGATGCCCTTTCTATATGCCAAGAGTCAATCTTTTGACCATTAGCAATTTATCTAAGGTAATATCTTCTACAAGGTAATATATTCTATTTTTATTATTACTTATTTATCTCAATAAATAGAAAAAACTAAATTATATTTTATTTCTTTCAAATCTGGTTTGAAAGTGATATTTTTTTAATGTCCATTAAAAAATATCTCTTGTATGATTACACAAATTTAGAAACACCTACAATAATTATTTCCTTATTAAATAGTTATTTTTAATTTACTGTGATGTTTCAGTCTACGCCAAAAACTAATTCAATTTTTGAGCTTTTTTTCAGAAATAATATTTTTCCTCTTTGTAAAATAATTAAGACATATTTTGTCTACTTCTCACTTTGTTTGTTTGTTTGTTTGTTTGTTTTTTCCAATTTGGTGACACTTAATATTTTTTTGCACCAAAACAATCTTAAAGGAAGATTTATCATTTTTAATCATTTATGCTTGTATATGTATATATTTCCATAAGAAGTTTGAATTGGAATTGATAACAAAGCAAACAAACAAATATATGTGTTCCTATGTGTATATATATATTTTTTTGTTGCACTTGAATAAATTTATATATTTTTTTAGTTATTAGATTCTAATGTATCTTTTGTATATTTTTGAAATTAGGTATTTTATTTGTTGACTTGTATTATTAATAAATAAAATTTATATAATTTTTTACTATCATATTTATATTTTAGGTGATTAATGTATTGAATATTATAAGATGTTAATAACTAGTTTTAACATATTACCTCCAAAATAAAGGCCTCTAATACTAGTATATATTACATCCCTATTTTTAAATAAATAATATATTTGATTTTTATTTTATTTTAATAAAGATCATTTAGTATTGTGTATGTGTATATATACATATATATTTAAGAAATATAAAAATATAAACAATTATATGTACTATTTTTATAATTATAAAGTATGAAATGGTGCAAGATTACAAAAATAAAAACAAAAGTGAAAACCAAAAATAATTTAAATATAATATACATTTAAAAAGATATAAAATTTAACATTTAATACTAAAAACACATATTAGGATAATCAATTTCAAAAGTTGAAGTTTAAAAACACATTGGGATATTGAAGAGAACCTTTATTCTTATTAGTGTCAGCAACCAAATTAGGAAGAGTGATGAGGGCCACAAGGGAAAGGGAAAGGGAGAGCAAAGGGTGCCAAGCCCCACAAGCCCAACATGTGTGTGGCCACAAGGCTTAATCACTCTTCCTTCTGCAATGAGGGCTCAAGACGGACCCAGATGGAGGCACAAGATCAGTGAAAGTGTGCCTTGCCTTTGCCTTGCCATTGCGAGTCACATTGCAGGGCATCGGATCGCTGCCTCGCGGCATGCCGCATCTCTCTCGCTGTCGATCAATCGCCGCCAATTGCTCCTCTCACTTTCGCAATTCGCTGCCCACTCCGCCTTGCTGCTCAACTCTGCGCCGGTTTCTGGCTTTTCAGAAGTTGGGTTTCTGTGGATTCTAGTGTGGATGGGTTGGACGAAGGCGTTGCGCTTGCGCTTGTCGATGGGCGAGGGTTAGGTAGATGTAAATTGTGGCAGGAGTGGTGCCGATTGTGGCACTGAGAGTGCGCCAAGAGAGAGTGAGAGAGTGATTTCTTGGTTTGAGATTTTTGTTGGCGTCTGAAGAGGTTTAGGGTATGCGGGGTTGGCACTTGGATCCAATGTGAGGGGAGGGGGGGGAGGGGGTTGTTGGGGGAGAAGCAAGCAGGGTGGTGGCCTCTCGATGTGTGGGGGAGAGTACGGTGTGGGGGAAGCAGCGGGAGAGGGAGGAGGGGAAGGCGGACGGTGATGTGGTGCACGCTATGCAGGAATTGTATCGTCGGAGCAATTAGGTCTATATCTCCCTGCGGCAATTGACATCAACCGCGGTACGAGTTTTTCTGTTGCTCTGATTATTGGATGTTTGTGATTATCGGGTTCTAGATGAACTCTGGAATTCATATCGTGGGATCGAACTCGTGGTTAGGATTCAAATTGTGTTATGGAAACAAGTTTGTCATCTGTGTGGGTCTTTTCTTTCAGGATTTGGGTTCATAGAATTTCAGTGCAATCCTTTATCTTATTAGCTGTATGCGGTTCAATTTGAGATGGGTCTTCTGTCGATGATGAAACCGACACGTAACTTTTTGTCCTTGCCTCTTCTCTGTCTATCAAGAGAAAATTTGTGCTGCTAACTCAAGGTTATAAATGTCCCTGCCATTTTATCGTTATGATCTGTTCATGCGCTTTCACTTTCATTTCGAAATTCGGAATACACTGGAGAATTTCCTCTTCCACTGTAACGGGTTGCTTCGACCGAGGAATTGCAGGCTAATTTATGGTGCATTAAGGAGGGAAGATCCTGCTGGTTCGTAGAATGTTTCAAATTGAACCGAGTTCCGAAGTGGATATTGTATCGCCTTTTAGCAAGTTGGGGTTGATGGAGTTGCGTGAGGCGGTGAGGCGTGAGGCGTGATTTTCAGTCGCTTATTCGATCTATTAGGGTTGCAGAAAACTCACAGCATTTTGCACTTGTTCTACTTAGCACTTATGAGGACAGTTTGAACCTCGAGAGCAAAGTAGTTGGGTAGTTTGGGTGGGTGGCACAGAGTGTAAATGATATCAAGACCGAGAGTAGGCGTCGAGAACTGGCCATCCATGAGTGCTCTGGTCAGCCCTAAAACTTTCTATGCAGATTGATTATGTCATCGTTTTTATCATTGTTATTTGGGTGTGGCAATGGACTTGTTTATGTACTGAGTGCTTTTTATGATCTCAGTGTGAAGCTTTGCTATCTGATACGAACGATGATGTGTGGATCAAATGAAAAAAGCTGTCCGACCTTCTTCCGTATTTCACGTTTTGCTGACCAATAGGGCTTTGGCTTTGAATAGTACTATTATATCCAATTTTACTCAACCATCGCTTAAGTTTTTCAATTCAATTCACATTAGTGCAGGGTCGTGCCACCCCTACTATTTTTATCATTTTTCTGTACCTACTATTGGAACTTGCCTTTATTGTTTGGATGTCCTCATAACTTGCTTAGGTTGGAGTAGAATCTTGGCCTTAGTGGTTAGAATTTACATTGTCTTGTCTATATAAAATTGGTGTGAGAACTGTTCCAGAATGATAACGTCTATTGCCACAGGTGTATACTTCTTCTGAAGCAGAACTACATCGTTGAGAAGAATATCATTGTGTTCAAAGGCTGTTATCCATTCTCAGGTGTTTTCTTTTGTTGTATCCCGAATATGGAATGATGCAGGCCATGGCAGTGGAAGATGATTGCATTTCGGCCTTATATATTGAAGAAAATGTACAAACAAATGTTGAGAGTTCTCAGAGTGTAACTAGCAAAGATGCTGAATGTGAAGCAACAGGTCTCATTCCTGGCCTACCCAACGACCTAGCCCTGCAGTGTCTGGCCCGAGTACCACGGAGGCATCACTTGAATCTACGATGTGTGTGTAAAGAATGGCGCAATATGATTGCCAGTGAGCACTACTATTCTCTACGAAAGAGATTGAAGCTGACCGAAGGTTGGATCTATGCTTTCAGCCGGGATTACTTTGAATGCTTGCACTGGCATGTGTTGGATCCAGTTACTCGGTTGTGGAAGGAGCTTCCTAGCATGCCCGGCGATTGCTTGCGCAGGTAATTTGCAATCCTTTAACGCGATTACTTCGGAGAGTAGAAAGAAATTACTCTCATGGCGTAGGGTGCAGGCTGATTCCTAATTTGAGTTTCGAGTTGCTGGTAGCGTTTGGTACTCATGTGTCTAAGGCCACCACTTCAAACACTTATTCATACTTCTGCCCAAATTAGGCCATATTTTTCATAGTTCAGAAGTTTGAATCATTTTGCAGTTTCCTCAAATAGTTTTCCAAGCTTCTGAACTACGGCAGATATGCTTAGCT
The DNA here is from genome assembly GCA_036785485.1 of Physcomitrellopsis africana. Lineage (NCBI taxonomy): Eukaryota > Viridiplantae > Streptophyta > Bryopsida > Funariales > Funariaceae > Physcomitrellopsis > Physcomitrellopsis africana. The sequence continues at coordinate 4,096 of JAWRVF010000011.1, forward strand.
CGTGCTGGTTCAAGAATCATTTCCGTGTAGGCAGGTGGTCTGAATTTGCGAACATATGCTTTGTTTCCTTGGATATGTCCTTATTTTCAGCATACTATTCTGAATTTCGAGTGTGTAGAAATAAAAACCTGTCGAAGGTTGGTAAGGTATCTTGTTACAGTTCGATTCACCACATCGTTTCCATCCTTTTAGTTACTTTAACTACGCAATGTTTGAAATCACATATTCTATCGAAAGTCTATGTGGGAGGCTTTCGTTTGGTTAAGTGCAACTTCATGTTTTACTCTGGCCTTCCTCATGCTTGGATATCGTTATCTAAGTTGTCCAGGTGGTTGCAGATATGGTGTCACTTGTTCAGTCGTAGAAAGGGAACTCTACGTCATGGGCGGGGGCGGTAAGTTTCACGTTCCTAGCCCCGAAGTCTACAAATACGACCCAGTGAAAAATGAGTGGACAGAAGCTGCTGCAATGGAGACAGCCCGCTGCTATTTTGTGAGCGGTGCTCTTAATGGCCGTCTCTACGCTGTTGGGGGTATGGGTGTCACCTCTTCTGCTTTAACGTCATGGGAAGTTTTCAACCCTGAGACAAACGAATGGTTTTTCCGAGAAGATCCAAACGTTGTGTCGGACTTGGGGGAGTCGCTTGTAATGGATGGCAAGATCTATGTACGACATGTGAGCGCTTGTCCAGGTTATATGGGTTCATATGCTGCAGTATTCGATCCAGTTGAGAGTTCGTGGGCAGCTGTAGATAACGAGATGATGAAAAAGTGGTGCGGCCCAACAGCTGTCACCGGAAATGAAGTGTATATGCTTGACCAATCTTTCGGCATCAAGCTCATGGTGCTAGACAAGGAGTCAGGTGAATGGGGTCGTATCGGACGTTTCTCGCCACATTCCATCAGGTTGCCTTGCAGGTCAGCTGGCACAAGACTCTCTCCTCGAATTTTGTACATGTTTGTGTATACACTATCTTCCTCTTTTAGACTGTGAGAGATTTACATATCATGTGTTTAGCGAGCTACAGCATCATGGCAATTACGAATGTGATTTTTAATACCCAGTGTCTGTGTATACTTTCGTAGGATACCTGCCGGTTGGACTTATTGAGTGCTGTTTTGCAGACTCGCCGCAATAGAGAAGAACCTGTACGTTGTCGGCCGGGGTTTGAAGACGCTTGTTTTAAACACCGAAAAGACTGGCATTGTTAGTGGCGGAATGTTAGTGGCGTCAACAATCAATGGTTTGCCAGATTCTGAAGACGTCGTTTTAAGCTGCCATGTCATAGAGCTATGATCTGATCTTGATCAGTTTCACGTAGCCGGACAGGGCTTAAAAAGGCGACTATGCTATCTGGTCTCAGGATTTAGTAATTTCAGACTTGCTTTCGTAACCTAATTCGAAGTCTCAGACTGATTCGAAATTTGCCATCACTAGTCTTTAAATGGACGCTGTAGGGTTCATGAGCTTGCTGGTGAATCTTTGACGCAAATACTCTTTTGTAGCACGCAGCGCTTTTTATTTATACAATTGATGTAAGCTTGAATTCTCCTCTTCTGGCACTTACCTTAGCGGAGCTCAAAATATGCGCTGCTGCTATGTACAGTCGCGATATTACTTTTTCAGTTTATTGTAAGCAAAGATGAAGTTCTATCACAGACAAGGTTTCCAGAATTGGCGAGCTTTAAGCCAATCAATACACACTTTAAGTAGGAACTTGTAGTACTTTTGGGGAATGCTCTCGCTTGTAAGATTTTCTAAGATTTTTTAACAAGCTGTAGCAGCAAGTTGGCTGGGTGGCTGCTTTATTTTTTGATGCCTACTCATTAATTTCTATTCTAATTCGCTTGTTTGTGACCTAAGATATTATTGTTTAGCAATAAGAGTGATACATACTATTGAATGATGATAAGAACATCGAAGCCATCATTAAATAGAATGTTTCATCGCTACAAAACATCCACTTTTTGGTGATTCGTAGCGTACGGTTGACATCTTTCAAAGCGAAAGACATGAGCAAAAGATGAAGCCCCCCACAAGTAGCAGCAAGACCACTTTTTTGTTCACTCAAAGTCTCAAGAATGAGCAAAATTTAAGCTGTCTATAGTACACTTCTTTGCTGGAACCGAGTAGAATATTGTAACAGACCCAATGGGCCCTTCCAGTTCGACACTCGAAACTACACCTTAAGTACTGTGGACTAGTTCAAACTACTCGGTTGCTAAATCTTGGCAGAAGCTACCTCCGCCTGCCACATAAAATGGAAAATTCTGTACGGACTGGAGTCTGGTAAAGAAAGAAATGACGAATATCATGTCATTCGCAGCTTCACAGCACAAAACAAGTATGGTGGAACTATCCTCCTAGTTCCTCCTCATAGGCACTCCCATTGTCACCATCTGGTCAACTTCTTCATCGTTCATGTCAAAACCATCTGGCCCATCAACGCTCAATTCATCTTCATTGAACTCGATCTGGTGATACTGCACGACTTCATGCAAAAACTGATTTTCTCTAGCATAATTTGCATTTTCTTGTTGCAAACGCTGTTTTTCCGCGAGCAAGGTTTCAAGCTGAAGTCTCACCTGCAGGAAAGAAAAAAAACAAGTCCAGACCATGATTTAGACCAACGACAAACATTAAGTATGAAAGGCTTCAAGGTACAAGAAAAATCCTGTATCAGCACAGCCATGATAAACAAACGTCTGAAAACTTGCTAAGATGAACCGAATAATGCAGTAGCTTAAGTTGCCACAACCAGAAATAGAAAGTGAAGTATACCAGATCATCCTCATCTGGTCTTGTCCCCTTAACCACACTCTCGCGTAGCCGCCGGTTTTCTTCTTCAAGTTGTGCACATCGGTCCCTAAGAAACGTCAAATCTCCCCTCACAGTTTTTAACTCCCGTAACAGCATCTTTGCCTTCGATGCCATAGCAATTGCTACCTGAGGACAAGCGGAAAATATGTTGAGAACATGTCGTTCCTGAGAACTTCCAGGTACGGTTTTACTTAAGATCCTTCGTGTGACATAATAACGGCTTCATGCTCACTTCTGTACACTACCAGGTGGAGTAACCTGATTCCTCATTTTATACAACTTTAGTGTGAATGAAAAATAGATGTGAGATATCCTAAATCACAAAATTACTCACTAGAAATCAACCAATTAACCAGTTCAACCAAAGACTGATGTACAGCCGATCGATTCAGTTTAAAACACTATGCAGGTTGGCTTCATTTCCTAAGAATGCTAGTCAGGGGCTCAATAAATCTACTCAGATTAAAGAGACTCAATGACCCCATAGTCTTGAGGGAATGTAGCAATGTAGCAACTTATCCTACATACTGTAAACGTAAAAGTAGAAAGAACGCTTTAAAAAGGTGAAATATTGCTTGGAAAGGTTACAACATACGTCGCGAGAAGCTTTTATTTGTATTATATCTCCAGATAGACCTGTTTCGTCAGCTTTCCCAGCCCCATCAGATTTCTCGCCTGAAACTCGCAAAGAAACAGAAGGACTGATAGAAGGCGACTTCTTCCAAAGAGGCACACTTTTTCGCACAGCACTAGTTCGTGTCTCTGGTGTCAGAATTTCAGTGGCCTTTGTTTCCACCATGTTCAATCCTTCCTGTAACATTCAAATTTCACAAATCATTTCTAAAAATTAGTATAAAGATCCAATTCACTATTTGGACATCTATTGATAAGTACAATAGTCTGTCCAGTCTTAACTGATCACCAGCTGAAACATTAATCACAAAAAATAAGCAATTGCACATCACTACAATTTACCCACGTACACGAGATATTTAGTCTTCCCACTTTCACACCTACAGAACACAATTCAATTACTTGCCATTACATTTCATAATCCAATTAATAGTTTTAAGTTTGACAGTTACTTCATAATTTCAAACAACTTGCGGTAACCAGCTACTTGCGTCGCACCTCGATGGCAGTCCCAAGAGTATCACCCAAAAGACTGAGAGAGGAAGCAATAGCATCCAAGCCTTTTTGCAATATCGGCCCTTCTGATCCCTTCACCGCACTTCCTCCCACGGCTTGCTTCACTTCAAGAGCCTGCACTTTTCCGCCAAACCCTCTCAGCAACATATCACAGGTTCAATGAAGTCTTGCAATCTACGATATATGTATTGGGACCCAATCACCTAAAATTGAACAGGGCACGTTGTTCAAGTGTGCTCTGACTGACACGAAGAGAGAACAGTTCCTGCTAAGAAGCCACCATGACAAAAAGAGATATGTTCTGTTTGGGAGAAGAAAATAGAACTATGCTTTGAAAATTGCAGGGAAGATGCATTTGTATATATATATACTGCAAACAAGGCTCACACAATAATCATCGCACAATCATCATCAACGAAAGAAGGTAATAAAGACCCTTTGTGTGCTAGCAACCTTGATCTCGTGACATAGCCCACCGTAAAATCATATCTAAACATGAAGACTAGAGTGCAGAAACACCATTTGACACTGTCCTGCAGCAATGCATTATCGACAAGCAAACTTAGATCAGATATTCCAATCGCAAGCGTAAGTGTTGTAAGTATACTAGTGAAAAATCGAAGAGATCTAACAAAGAAAAGTCAATAAGACTGATTTACAGACACTTAAAGTAGAACTGACATACAGACGCTGTACATTGAACATCACATGGAAGATATGCATAAGTGAAAACTGGTCAAGCAAGTAGAGGTTGAGATTTGACCAACAGGGAGTAAGAAAGTGGTATAAGAAAGTGGTACAAGAAAGATCTAGCATCAAAAAGGAACGTCGGCAACTGAAACAGGAACACCAAAGCATTGAAACAAATCAAAGTGGACTCAAACAAGAAAAGTCTATGGGAATGATGTTTAACCGACTCTCACCAATTCAAGGACCGGCACAGACAGGTCGAGTAACAAGGCCTCGATTATACTACCAAATTGATTTTATGTGCCCCTACATTGCACCCCACAAACATATTCTTTGTAGCGATTCCAGAAGAGCCAAAGAAAATCAAGATGAACGAAGAGAGCCAACGAAGCGCAGAGAAAACAAAAATCCTCGCAATAAGGAAAGAAAAACCGCGAACAATTAAGAACCTCAGGATAAACAACACCACCTCACCCCCAAAGAACTGTGTGTAAAGCTTGAAAATGTCACGCACATGCACAGCATCTCGAAAAAAATGATTACACAAAATAACTTTGAGGTCCGACCTCACGGTATTTGAGTTCAGGATATAAATAAACGCCATAACCTCGTAAGCCATTTAACCTGAGAGATGATAACATTCGAAGGATGTAAGGAGGCCGACATCTGTTCTCAGTCATATGACGCTTAGAATTTCAGGGTAAAATTTAAAAGTATTCACTCCCTTAGAGTGAAGAAATGAAAACCTCGCGCTGCGTGCGGTAAAGAACAACATGTCGCATTCTAAGACGATTCGTGTGCCACGGGAATTGATAACGAAGAAGGATAAAAAAATCTCATAAAAAGATTGTACACACACAGCTAACTGTTAGAAATGCCCAGCACAGAACCAAACAGAAATCTTGGCATGCCCTTACATGTGTTCTAATTTGGTTTTTTTAAAGTACAGACCGATTGACTTGTAACTACTTCTTGCTAAGTTCAAAATATAGAATACAGAATCTCGGTCCAGGTGTTTAAGAGCACCACACAATCCGAAAGGACATTAAGCATGCTGTTTGAACGACGACAACAAGAATAACTTTCGCATCACGATGCTATGTTACAAAACCGTTTACGCAGAGTTCGCAATAAAATCCACAAGGAAAAAATTTTAATCCGAGAGCGTTAGAAGTTTCACTTCTAAACCACTCATTTCTCTGGCAGTACCACTGGGTTTCCAGGATCATTAAATCGTCGAAAGGGGATACAAAAGAAGTCAAGTGAAGTCTTCGTAATAATCTTTCATAAAATGACCCTCCGCTGCGCTACTAAAGAGTGCGCTGCAAGGAGGGATGAGATAGAGATATTAACAAGAAAGTACACAAACCTGTTCAACTTTGGAAGGACTTTCTACAGCATTCATAGATCCGCTGACAGTTTGTACAGAAGTGGGAACCCCATCTTCCAGGAGCACTGCTCTAGCTCTGTTTGTGAATGTACTCCAGCTCCAAAATTTCCCATCGCTAGATGGCCTTAAGGGATCCCGAGGACTTTGCGACGAACCTTCTGGTACTGTTGACTCAAAACTCTGTTGAGAATGTATCAAAACAAACAAAGAACTAATCAACCTTTTATGACCAAAAGGTTCTCCATCAAGGCCTTACATGTCATGACTTCAGGGGACTGCATTACGATTGACTACGTTGACGTGTGTGTTTCCAGAAAGACTACACGTTTACATGCCCTATATTTGTGATAAATCGCATCCTGTTTTCAACAAAGGCACAAGATGAGTACAAACTTCAGTCTTCTAGACTTCGACTACGACAGAAAATCTTGTTAGATTCAGAACAGGACCCTTTCGGGAATCAATTAGTTTGGGTGCCGGCGAGAATCCTTTCGAGAACGAGCACAGGCTGTTGCAGATGATAGTACTTGCCTCATACCAGAATATTGCGACAACAAGTCGAAAATCACACCTCCCAGTAACAAACATTCTGGCAGATACGAGCCTCTAAACAGAGCAAAATCGTTATATCCCTAATGTAAACAAAACTATCGGAGAACGAAGAAAGATGGACACAAGTTATCGTGTAGCATGACGTTGATAGCACCCAAAGCATGATAATCGACACGATGGCTAGCATTTTAGTAACAGTGGTTGCTTCGTGAATCTTCAACTTGGCTAAAATGATCACAAGAATAGGTAACCGTAACAGATTACCGATGCTAAATCACGGAAAAGTAAAATATATATTTACGAAGAAAAACTCATTAAAAAACGAACACCGCAACGTAACGAAGACCAAAAGCAGGAACCCAAGAAACAATACGACTTTTTTCAGAGATAAGTATCAGAACCTATTAGGATATCAGCAACAGTAACAAGCGACTACAAGCAATTTCATTCCACTTGCAAACTATACTGCAATCTGGATCTATCCCTCCGACGAGACTAAAATATTCTAGCGTCATTAACATGTGTGGTACTTTAGTGAGAGAACTACACATATCCGCTAATTTCGAAATAGGCGGGAAGAGAGGTAATAATATTGTGCTACGGCATTGAAGATCAACAAGATGCCCTGCAAGAATATTATGTACTGTTGAAAATGAATTAAAAAAAATGCAAAAATAATTCGGCACGTTCAAAACACCGTTGTGTACCCTTAAGAGACGTCCCTCTCATGGTGTCACCGAGAGAGAGCAAGGGTGGGAGTGAGAGAGAGAGAGAAGCTATTTGAAAACCCACTGCACTGTGAGAAATATCTCAAGCAGTCGGATTACGACTTGACCTCCTTTTTCGGGCACTGAAACAACTTGCTCACAAACATAGCATCACTGCGACGACAATCACCGCGATACGTCCCTCCATCTCTTCGCTCACTAAAAAAAGCCAAAATAGCTACCCGCACAATCCACGGAACGTCACTCCATCACTCCGCTCAGTAACCATTCCAGCAACCTTAACTGTGCAATCTCGAAATTCAAAATCAGCTTCAACACTAACGGAAACATACGCGTTATAGCTCTCTAGGCCCGTGGAGGACGAACTCAACATATCTATCGATTGACGCCCGCTATCCCCCCAGAGCTCTAATCGCCGACAGTTCGCACTAACTTGGTCCAAAGCAAATCGCGAAACCCGTCAGCACCCCCCCCCCCTCCATCCTACTGCTGTTCCATCACTTCATTCTAGACTCCGCCACTTGTAAAGCTCATACAAAGCTGTCGGGAGACTGCATCCTAGAAGCGGAACATAGTCTACATTGTATCTCTCGATTCCCTCCTAACCCCTGAATAAGAAGCTATCAGAAATGACTCTTCGATTTACAAAAGCCACAGAAACAATTGGCAGCATTGCAAAACAAACAACATTGCATCACAGCCAGCACACAGATCGTGTAACGACATGAAAGCACCGTCACTGTCATTCCACATTCCACGCGTCGGAAGTTCCTCTTCACCTCCTCCTTCCCCTTAACCCAATCATACGCCATTAGCCTCTAAAGTTACCAAAAATAGTTTACCTCTTTCGCTGCTTCGATGTCAAGCTGCTTCGATGTCGGCGTGCCTGCCACCTCCATCTCCTTGCACACTCTCTCTCTCTCTCTCGCTCTCCCTCCCACCCTCCCTCCCTCAAAAGCACTTGTTACCTCTGCCAACGAAGTTGACTGCAGACAGCAGCAACCAACACCAAAACTGGAAAAGCAAATGTTCTCAACCTCGATGCAACAAGTTCAAACCTAGAACTTCGCAATGCTGATGGAGCAAGCAGAACGATGGTTGTCAGGTCTTCGTCTTCCTAGAGCAAGCGTCGAGAACAAGGCCAAACAGTCCGGAGGGGAAAAGAAATCGACAAACACGTCGGAGACCACCCCAAATCAGGACCGAACACTCATTACCACAACTCCAGACTCAACTCTAACTTTGGAAACTGGAGGGCAACGGCGTTTGATACAAATCTCCCGCTAGCGTAGGGTTGAAGAAGTCTGAGCTTCGTGAATTCTTCTTCCTCATCGCCTGTCCCCACCTCCTAATAGATGCCCGCCCACAAATGTCCCAGTTATCAATCGTGGGCTTTGAATACGACTTTTAAAACGACATTAAAGGTACTCCATGCTGCCGAAATATCGATATCATAAAAGCGTGTGTATAAATAGAAAAAACGTTACAGTAAAAAGCTATTGTGTGATTTGCATGACTCACATTCACATTACCTCGTATTTATTGATAAGTTGCATTTTCAAAAATATTTGTACTGACGTTTTATAATAAATACTCTTGACATAGTATATACATAATCTATCACACATTCATGGAAATTAATTGTAGTAATAAATAATAAAAACCAAACTTTTAGTAGTGTTTGACGTGGTATATGTGTTGTGTGTGTGTATATATATATATATATATAAGTACATAGTTGGATATAAACCTAAACACATAGTACATGCATTCGTACATATTTTTAATGAGGAATTTTTTAAATATATATATGTTAAAAAGTTAAATTTCTATTAAAACTGTATTTCAAAATGTTAATTGTGAAATCAAATGTCCGAACAGATGATTGTCAAAAGAATAAGGTTTTACATATAATACGACAACAGAAGAGCGACACTAGCATCCCAAGTGCATCCATTTTTATCTTTTTACCATTATTCCAAACAAAGGATTTAGGGTTATTCAAAGAAAGAAATTCAATATGAAGACTTGCTAGAAGAACTCCTTTCTTTTAAACAAATCATGGAAAGAATATCAAGACGGTGAATGACTGAGCAGGGCATTGGGCTATGGAGAAGACTGAGTGGGTTTCAGGCACAAGGCTGGATAGGCCAGGGAACGAGACAATGAGAGACGGAGAGCGATATTTTTTAGTCATCGGTGACGAAGCTGGCGGCAGCAGAAGGGGCTGGATTGTTCTTCACCCACGACAAATGCAATCGATCTCCCAAAGGCCGAGGATGTCTCCAATGCGCAATCCCAAACACGAAACCCACGAGAATGGACACACAACCAACAACCAAATACGACAACCCTAGGAAGTCGTTCCGCCCTCCGATCCAACTCGTCGTCGACAGCACCAGCTTCTTGCTGCCTCCAAATGCATACGTGTTGTACAAATTCTCGATGCGCACCATCAATTGTGTCCCCGGCCGCAAGTCCATCTCAATCCGGCCGTAGATCTTGCGAAATGTTGGGAGGGCCGCCGAGCGCATCCACACCACGAGGTTTTCGTCCATGCTGAGTGGTTTCGAATAGTTCAAGGCAGCTCCACCGATTTGCGGGACGTTCGCAACCGTGGAGCGGTTGTTGTTTATGAAGTTTGAGGGAAATACAGTGCCATTAAATCTTTCTTCTCGGTCGCTTCTCCAGGAGATCCATGTCTGGTTAATGAACACGGTGCCGTTGTCGCTGTAGAATCCGTTGGTGGAAATGTCGAATGTGTCGTTGAAGAGGCTCCATGCAACTAAGCCGCACGGAACAATGCTGCGCCCATTCGCGACGTCTTTAGGTTTGCAGATGTCGAGATCGGAATGGGAGGAGGAGGAAGAAGAAGAAGAAATCCCGCGAAGCTGGTGCTCGCTCTTACTATTCATGTATCGTCTGTGATTCTGAAAATAGTTCCCGAGCTCGTAATACACGTAGATCGGTTGTCGCATCAGTTTCTCGACGTTCAGAGTGACGGTGCAGTTCTTTCGTTTGTCGAAATCCTGCATGAAATCGGACTTGTCTTGGTTGGTCAACAACGGTTTCACCGCTGTTGCGTAATTCATGATGCAAAAGATGTCGTATCGAAACACGAGCTCTACGGTCGACCACGAAGCATGCAAGGTGTAGATTCCCACGGGAAGGCACGCGACGCCGAGGAACACGAAGAGGAAAACGATGCATCTCGGCGTCGGCAAAGGCTTCCACGAGCCGAGCTCTTGCTGCGAGAATTTTGAATACTTGGGACGCCTTGAGATTCGGCTCAGCCTTTGTTGCGCCTCCTCTTCCTTCTGCAACCTTCGAAGGAAATCCCCGCCTCCGATGGCCATAGCTCGGTGGCACCATTCAATTCCCTCCCCTGCAAAATCACGCTCCACACATTTAGCTTCCTTCGAAACTTACAAACGAGCGGCGAAAATCACAAACGTAATGCTCCACCGACAACGTCGTCTTCACCAAATGGAAAGGTTGAATTCTATTCGACTTTATTGAATTCTATCATGACCAGATCTAACTAAGAAAATATAACTAATTGTAGTTTACTATAAAGTGTACTATGAAGGCAATTAGAAAAAAGTTAATAAAATATAAAATCACAAAAATAAACAACTCAGTGTATTTCAAATATTTTGGTATGTGCTTACAGGCGAATTTAACCAGAAGAAAGCATATAGTTTTAATTTGTTCTATAATTTTGTTACTATTTCTACTAGTAACAAAAAGATTATCTATATCAATTTCATTAACTTTCAATAGTTTTCATTATTTACCAAAAAAAATAAAATCTGTGATTTAGCATTGTAAAGAATGCTTGCAAGTGCTTCCAAAGATTGATGTGTTTTGTATCAAACATGATCAAACCCAATTGAAATAATCACACAAATGCAATTTTCAAGTTTAAGGTACATGTATCTTTCAACATAAAAGGATATTAAATACATGAAAAAGGAAAATTAAAAAGGTTTGTCTTAAATTTCTTTGCAAAGCACAAATGTTTCACAATTATTTGATTAAGATAATAATAGTTTTGCTTTCAATTCTTATTCAACACAAATTTTAATATTATTTACTTTAAAATGAAACTACTAAGTTGTATAGTTATAATTAGATATGTTTTTAGAGAACATGCATTGGTGATTTTTTATTTTTATTTTCAAGAACTATGATGTATAATACCATAAAAACTAATATACTATGAAAAAAATATTTTAAAACATGTTTTTATGTTCAAAAAATATTCTCAGCTTAGATTTCTAAAATCAATGAACTGATATAATTATCTTAAAAATCTAAATTTTTTATTCATACTAATTTAGTATTATCAAAACAATTATAATTACTTTGTTGTCTAAAGAATGTTAGACAATAAAAAATAAGATGTTTATAAAACTATATTTTTGTGAATATATCTTTTGATAAGAAAGTTTTTACAAGAAACCTCTTACATTAAAAATTGTAAGTAATACACTTACTATAGTTTTAGTTGACATAAATTTCATGTTTAGTTCTAAATTATTATGATTATTTATTAATATTTAATTATCCTTTATGATTTATACATATTTTTATTTTGTGTATTTTCTATCATAAACTTTAGAGTATTTTAAGACTTAAAAGAAATCAAACTCTTGTATATAACACTATAGAAGAAAGGCCATGATACAAACAATAACATGTAAAAACTGTTATTTTTTCTTTAATATATTATTTTAAAATATCTACAGAGCATTTCCCTCTTTAGATAGAAATCTTGTATCTCTCTATTCTACTACAGAAGACATTAGGTAATATATTTAAAATATGATTTTTACATGATTATAGTACAAGAGTCAAAATAAAGAATCTACAATTAAGCAATTAAAAGTAAAATACTATTTGTATTTTTTAATATATTTTTTAAAATTTTCTGCTGAAAAAAACAAATATATATATATATATATATATATATATATATTTATCAACAGTGAAATAATTAATCTAAAACACAACTTGTAAAAAAGGTTTGAATTACAATTACTTATTTGTCAATTTTTTTGAATTTTTAACTTAACAACTAAATTATAATTCTGCTTAATCTTAAATTCAATTATTTCTAGATATGCTACATATATTTTTTTAACAGCCATGCAACATGTCAAATTTTATTTGATAAACTATTGATGATTTTCAAGTGCACAATGTTTGCAAAATATTTAACACATAGAAAACTGATTTAATTGTTAATTTTGATAAAGAAATCTCAAAAACAATGTTATAATTAATATCAAAAAGCTATAATTTACATACCTTAATTATACAAAAAAAAATCAATTACACAAAATAATTTTATGTTTAATTTTTTAAACTTGAGATGCTTCAAATGCATTACAAAATCAACAAATTCCAAACAATTAAATCATTGCATTAGTTGGATTGTAATCAATAGTTTTATTGATTGTATATCACAAATATGTACTACTTAAAATATATTAAATATATAATTTTGTTAGAAAAATATTAAATTTTAATATAAATTTTAATTATTAATTTATTTTATATTTTTGATGTGTTTAAATTTAATTATGTCATTTTTTAATATGTATAAAACCATGAATAGATTTGGAATGTAAAAATAAATGTTGATTTTTTAATCTAATTCGAAAAAAATTGAGAAATAATATAATTAATTAATAAATAACTACTTTTAAATAAGCATTAGAGAGTATTTTGGAGTCTATACTTTATAATTGAGAAAAAAAAGAAAAGAAGGAATAGGAATGCAAGTAAAATATAAGAAAAAAATTGGTTAATGTATATGTAATAGAGAAGTAGAGCATTACCATTGTTGAATAATATGAAGAAAATATTTTATTTGAATATACATAATGTACTTTCTAAACTTGTGAATCTTTTCATGTACATCTTTAAGACAATGAATATTTTGTTAATGTAAAGTTTTATTACATTTTGATTTCTTAATTTTCATATATTTATATTAAATTAATCATAACTTTTAAATATAATATTATATAATTAAGTTTAAGCTAAACCAATCATTATAATTTTAAAACCTAATAGTAACTATATATATATATATATATATATATATACATAGTATTTTTAATAATTATAAATAAAATTCACATCACCTTTTTTTAAATACTATATATCTTTTTCACATACACACACACACACATATATATATATATATATATATATGAATTAATGTGATTTTATAATACACTTTACATAGAAATATTATTTTAAAATTTATATATCTTCTTAACATGCTTTAAAATAAATAAATAAATAAAAATAAAAACTTATTCTTATGGTATTTATTAATGAAGGTTATAAAAAAAATATTACACAAAATGTTGACAACAAGAACATTACTTAATGTATAGTGTTGCATTTAACCTATGGTAAATATTGATGGCATATGATAAACATAAAATATATTATAGAAGGAGAAACAACTGTCATAAATTCTATATCATGTTTGAAGAAGCAAAACATTACTTGATTGTCCAATTATGCAATGGTCAAGTAATATGACCATCTCTATGATTGTAGTAGGATTTAAATTCACTCCTTTTAAAATTGTAACAAAGACCCTTAGTACCACCAAGTCTAACCATTATATAGAGACATCCACATATTCTCATCCTCTCACAATCTATTATGAACATTATAACATTATGTATATAAAAAAAATGCACTTAGTGTAATATTAAAGAAGATAAAATTACTTTACTGATTGTAGGTTTTATATACATAAATAGAAATATATTATTTATTTTATTAATTGTTATAAAAAACCAATAATTACTATATTTAAAAATGAATTATTCACATTAATAACTACTATTTCATTGATTATTTTATATAAATTGATGTACTTAATTTTGAATAAGTAAAACATAAATATGAAAATATAATTTTTTTGATAAATACTTATTAAATTTTACGTTTTATAATAATAAATACATTTTTCAGTTTTTATTGGCGGGCTTCTTTGGAGTGATGTGACTTGAACAATAATTTGTTGCAAAATAAATGAACTTAACATCTCAATAAAATATGTGCTTCTTTTTTTTCTTTTCTTTTCTTTTTTTCTTTCTTATTTACTTACTTAAAGTAAAGATTGTCAAACTGAGATTGTCAGAAAAAAGCTTTTTTCATCTTTTTTTGTAAAAAAATAATAATTGCCAAAAATCAACAATAACAACCTATACCTTGTCTACTGGAGTTAAATGTTGATATATTTACTTAAAGCCTACAACAAATACATTGTGTTTTGGAGCAATTAGTTTTTTTCTTTTTTAAAAAAATTCTTTTATCTTTTTATACAAACAATTCCAAAAATTGCTCAATTATACCAAAAGGATTGCAACAATCATGCAAGTGTCATGCAAAGATCACCCAACTAAAAGAAAACAACATCAGCATTTTCAAAACTAACAAACAAACAAAGCATCCAAGCAATGGTATAATAATAAGTTCTACTAAAGTGGTAGGGATCAAGAGGGTACAAGCATCAACCAAACCAACATTACATCTTGTGTGATGTGACCAGGAAATGAATTCGAGAAAGAGAACAATGGCAGTGCTAGATCGTTAGCTTGAGGGAAGAGCAGCATTGCAGTGCAACAGATTCAATGGATGACGATGGTGGTGGTGGTGGTGGCAGTTGTTGGGTGATATTTTATTCGTCACATGGTAAGAAAGATTAAGGAGGAGGAGGAGGAGGAGGGGTGAGTGCGGAGCAACCAGGAGACGTCGAGGGGGCTGTATGGGCGCCGGGAGCAACCGGCCGGCCGGCAGGCAGAGACGGAAACGGGGACGGAGACGGACGAGAGTATAAGAACGGGGGCACCAGCCACGTCCAAGGTTGGTCAGGCATTTGGCCAGACATCATCGCCAGCTTACATCCGCCCAGCGTCGTCCAGGACGGTGAGAACATTGACGACGCAGCACCAGCAGCAGCAGCAACAGCAGCAGCAGTAGCACCAGGGGCATCTTGAATCGTTCGTTTGCATCTTGCTGTGTGCTCGATTGCTTTGCCTGCCTCCCTGCCTGCCTGCTTGGGAGTCCGGTAGCTGTTAGGGTTGGAGGGTCTGAAGAGAAGCACAGCTTGCAGGGCCCAGTGTTGAACTTAGGGTTGAGGTGGAGTAGCCTGTCGCCCGGAGGTTTGCGTGTTGCGAGTGTGTGTGAGTGTGAGAGAGAGAGCGAGAGGAGGGCTTCATTTCATGCTGATGCAAGAAGGGGGAGCCGGTAGCACGATCTATGGCGCGAGCCGCAGGTAGCAACACAAAGTTTGCATCTGTGAACTTGAACAAGAGCTATGGCAAACCTACGGTTGGAGCGGGGGGCAGCGGCAATGGCTCCGGGTCGGGGACTGGAACCCTTGCGGGTGCTGGGCGAGCCGGGCGGACCTCGTCGCACGGGGGGATGTTGCTGCTCTCCCGCCCCGGGGTAGCCACCTCGGTGCAGAAAGGAGGTCGAGTTATCGTGCCGCGCCCGGTCAATCTGCCGTCGCTGCGACGGGAGCACGCTGGAAACGATCCTTCCATTGCGCTTGTCGGCGGCTCTGGTTCTTCAGGATGGACCAAAGCACCCGTGCACGAAGAGCAGGCGCCTGTCGCTGCTGCTGTTGCCACCTCCGAGACTACTACGGGTATGTTCGTTGAACCTGTCGTGCATTCATTTCATCCTACCTCAATATTTAGGATTGAGTTGGTGTTCATGCGCATGAGAACTTGATTGGTCTATCAATCAAACAAAAACGTTTCTGGCATCCCTCAATCTGTTGGTTACATTGGAACCTTCCTGTTTGTTCTAGGCCTTCATTATTGTTAAAGCGGTTATGAAGTTTTTAGATGTCTTGAAGGTGTTGGTTTTTGTGGCTTCCCGAGATTTAGTCAAAAATGTTGCGGAGGTTTTCCGCATCGAGGTCTAATGTAATTCGCAGATTAGGGGAAGTAAGGCAGAATTTTGTTAGTTACAGGACTTGAATGCATTTAAGTGGAGCTTGCACACGGATTAACAGACTGTTGCTGTCTTTTATTTATTTTCTTTGGCCTTGATGCCAATCATTCGATGTGTGCGCTCTGGTAGAGAAACTTGACCCTGGGTGTACTTCTGTCCGGGAGGAATACTCACGGCATATTGTTTTGCTGCTGAGATGTCCCAATGAGCGGTAGTCTAGGCTGGATCATGATTAGGGTTAGCAATGTGTTTGCGGATCGCATTATGTAGTCCAGAAGGTTCTGAAAAGTTGCACGATGCAGTCGGAGTGACCCTTCGAAGAGGCTTCTGGCGTTGTTTTGGAATATTGGACTTATCCGAGATATCGGTTGTCCTCGTAGGCTTGCTTTCGACTCTGGGACACTTTTTTCACGGCTTTGGCTTGCCAGCGTGTGGAGGGAACTTTAGAGGGATTCAATGAGAACGAATCTCTGTTCCTTCGTAGTGTTTTCAATTTGATCGCAGCTTTTTATGTTGCAGTGTAAGATTCGAGAGGGAAAACTTATCAACTTTGTATGAACTTCACGAGAAGATGATGATGGCCTCACCCGAAATTTTTGAGCGTTTTTGTTGTCAGGAATGGCAAGGTTAGCACCAGCATTGAGTGCTGGATCAACTTGGGGGACTTCTCCTTCTCTTCCAGGCCAACCTTCGACTGGATCTCTAAGCGGAGAACATTGGCCAGTGCCTACACAATCTGGACCTACTGGAACCACTCAAGTTGCTCCTGGAAGGCACGGTGTGTACACACCACCTCGTGCGCGTGCTATGCAAAATCCTGTTGTGACAAGTGGTCACGTTGTCCCCGTCGTTGAGAAGGCTGTGGTGTTGAAAGGGGAAGATTTCCCAACTTTGCAAGCCGCTTTGCCCCCTCCTTCGGTCCCTAGCCATCAAAGGCAGAAGGAATTGCATCAGAAACAGAGGGAGAAGCAACAGGAGCTTAAAGATCAGCAGCAGAAATTGCAGCTTCTGTCTGAACAGCACACGGTTTTAAAGCCTGACGAAGTCTTACAGTCTCAGCTTGGAGGTAGGTTGCTGTGGCCGTTTGCATCGAAAATTGGTCTGAATTTGTTACTTAACAGTTGCAAAACACCGTTTTCTGATGCGGAGAGTTAAGAAATGAGTTAACATAGTCTAAAATTTCGCTTACACGAATCTGTTCTATGAAACTACTTACGAGATGGATAGGTTGTAGGACATTTATTTAGAAGATAGATGTACTTGTAATTTTTACAACTTAAAAATTAAAATACATTTTCAAGTTTTTATTTTTTATTTTTTTATTTGATAAATACTACCAATATCTATACTGTAAACTTTTACTTCTTCTGTTCATTCTTCGATTGCAATCTTGATTTTTTCCGTCGTTATGCTTTCTATTCGAACACTCATTGGGGTCTATTACAGGTCCACAGCTGCAACCTGCACAGCCATTATCAGTGCAAACGAAGAAAGATCATAGCCGCAAGGATGTGTCAGAAGAGTCTCAATCACTGGAGCAACAACGCTTCACTGACCCAGGATTATCTGTCCGATCTACACCTAAAGCTGGCAATAGTTCATTGGGGCCTGGAGCATCTGGGCCTTCTCAACGACGTCTGTCAAATTGGACAGACGATGAGAGAGACTCTACCTTTCGCCCACAAGGGGCCAATTATTCTGAATGGAGTGATCGATCAGATCGAGAGTCCGATCTTCAACCCGCGAATCGTATTGGGGAGAGCTACGGATATGGTCGGCCTCCATCTTTCAGAGAAGTCCCTTTTACTCCAGGGCGTGATGGTCACCTCGGCAAAGTTGCTGACGGCCGAGAGAATAGGTTTAGTGGCGACAATTCACTTGGACGTGAGTCTTCGAGCACTGCATATAGCGCGGACAACAGCTTTAGTCGAGGTAACTTTACTGGTAGAGAGGGAGGGTCCCGGGAATGGGGAGGAGGGGTGAATAGGGAATTTGGTTTCGGTGGTCGGGGGTTCAGCCGAGAGGGGAACAGGGATGTTGGATCTAACAAGAGAAGTGTGTATGAAAAGGATGGAAGTGATGTAAGGCCCAGCAGTAGGGGTTGGGATGGCTGTGATGACCGGCACGGTTTCGGGAATCGCGACCAGGGGCCTCATCGAGATGTGAGCTCGTCTCGAGAAAGTGGCTTAAACAGGGAAAATCCTTTTAATAGAGATAATAGACGCATCCAAGGTGGAGAAAATGATGCAGGCCGAGGACGATTTGGAGGCGATTGTTTTCCGAGAAATGGCGCTTCCAGTGACTTCTTCAGTGGGAGAAGCTTCATAGGTCAGGAACCAGCTGCTGGAAGAGAGAGGCGGCCGTACGAAGGTTATCATTTCAATGTTTCACATGGGCGAAGTTTTGAAGAGATCCATGGCTTGGACAATTTTCGACCGTCTCAAGGAGTGGGAATAGAACCGCCCGTGATTCCAATGTTTGGTTTTCGGAGGAAGAAGGAGGAGGCGAAGGAGTCGGACTTCCGAGATGAGGAAAGAGAGGCGTTTGAAGCTGAGCTGGAGAGAGTGCAAAAAGCTCAGGAGCTAGATCGACAGCGTAAATTGGAGGAGAAAGAGCATGCTGTTGAGATGGCTCAGAAAGAACTAGAAGATCGTGAAAGACTGGCTAGAGAGGAGGAAGAAAGACAGGTGATTTAAGTTCAACCTTTCACTCACACGTACAGTATTAAACAAACTGTACATCATTGTGCTTATATTTGGGATTTTCAATATTTGTTGCTGAAATTTATGTCGTATATGATATGGTGGTTTTGTGGCCTTTATCTACCTTAAAAAACCGATGAGGTTCTTACTTGTGGTTTAGGATTTTCTTGAACCTCTAGTGTTTGATGAATTTATTCTTGTTATGTTTATTGGGATGTCACACTTTTCCTACATTACCTGAAGCCCGAGCTTGTGGGATTATTGATGACATTGAAAGCTTAGTATTTAAAACTCCTTATTGCTGGGGTTTTGGCATGAATGTTCATCCGCAGGCCAGATTAGAGGAAGAAGCCAAAGAGGCAGCTGCTAGAGCCGAGCGGGAAGCGATGGAGGCAGCTCAGAAGGTGGAGGATGAGCGAAAAGCCAGGGAGGAAGAAAAGCGACAGTTGCAACTCGAAGAGGAGCGAAGGAAGGAGAATGCCCGTCGTAAATTGCTCGAGCTAGAAGACCGCATTGCAAAACGAGAAGCTGAGAAGAAGCAACAAGATGAAGCCAGGTCTTTAATAAATACTATCACACGATTATCTGGTGGATTTTTGCGAAGGGTGCCTTGATGTTCCTTCAAACTACACGATGATATTTGAATTATTCCTGCTAATAAGAGAGCCTTAACCTGGTAGACTCGGCTATTTCTTGTATTTCTACTAAGATTGAATTCTTAATGTTTGTCAAGGAATAACATGGTGAGGCTTAGACACAGTGTAGGAGCTTTTTCCGTGTTCATGAATTCTGTAAGTTAAGATCCAAGCCGGGCTTAGCTGTAGCTTATGTTCCTTTTTAACTTTTGAGATTTTCAACAATCTTTCCTGAAAGGATCGATAAAAAATACAGCCATTGCATGCTATTCCCACAAGTCTCAAAGTTTGAGGATGATAAAGTATATAATAGCAGTCTAATACTATTTTCCATTTTCTGAAAGTTTAAATGCGAATTCTTTCTATTTGCACGAACAGACAAAACGTGGAGGACAAGCCTACAAACGCGTGGCAGAGAGGAGAAGAGGAGCTTAGACTGCGGGATGATGATGACAATGTAGAGGAAGAGAAAATGGTTGCAAATGTTACTGGGAATGCTCAGGGTGATAGTGACCGAACTTCGCTGCGGCCCTCAGTTGCAATTCCTTACTCCCAGGCGTCTCAGAAGGCGTTGCAGAACGAAAATTCTCCCTTTGTCAAGCCTTCTGAAATGCAGGCCCCGTCTGCAGGATCAACAGCCCGCGCCGAACTTCGTGGGAGTAATTCTGCATCTGAAACTGAGCGTAAGACCTTCGGGCATTGGCGGAGGGAGCAGCCTTCGGAGAATGTCGTTGGATCCGCAGCACAGATGTATCCCCCTTTCGGTGGGAATGAAAGCACTGATTTCCAAGCTTCAGTTTCTCGTGATCGGGTCTATAATGGTCGCGGCTACGGAGATAGGGGAGAAAGTTATTATGGCGGGGCCCCGAATTCTGCGGGGCTTTCCTCGGACGGAGGCCCTGGAGAATTTTCAAGAAGATCTCCTTTTAACGATCAACGATGGTTAACAGAAGAGCCAGGGTTCTTTAATAAACAAATGAACTATAACCGGGTCTCAAATTTGGACTTTGAGAGTGGACCCTTGGAGGGTTCTGAAGATAGAGATGATCGACGATGGGGTAGAGATAGGATGGAGCGATGGCGGCCTGGACGAGAAGGTTACAGCCAACGACCATCTCCACCACAGACCCCGCCTCACTTCCAAGGCTTGGACTCAACAGAACCTTCCTCCTATGGTCGTCTTCGCCATTCTTTGTCGAAGCAGCCACGTGTTCCTCCTCCACCGGCAAGGATGGGGATTTTTCGACCATCTCCCAAATTTTCTAGCGAGCAGACATTTGTAGCAAGTTCAGAGGCGAAGGACGATGATACCAGGGCTGTATTGCCACGACGTGAGTTAGAGAATAATTTCGGTTTTTCTGGTCAAGAAAATAACGATGAACAGCACGCGAAAGAATCCAGTGGAAAGACTATTGCTGCAGATTTACAACAAGAAAATGCTTCGCAGCAACAAAGCAAGGCTTGGAGTTCTACCCAGAGGGGCTGGCAGATCAACTCAACTTTCTCTCTCACTCCACAACGCCCTTTTGCCCAGGTAACCTAAGCTTTTTTAGTTTTTTTAAACAATATTTTTGTAATTATAATATTAATACTTGTATCGATTTTTTTGTTTGTTCAGTTTTGCATTTGATTTCTTACGAAGGGTGGGTTGTCCAGGTGTCTCAAGGTCTCTCACATGATAATTTGGATTCACAACCCTTTTCTCCATCACAAGAGAAAAGTGAAAATAAGCAGAATGGGGATTCTCCCTTCTCTAGTCTATCACAGTCAGAGGACGACTATGAGCAAAAAGGCTCAAGAGTTACGTCGGTCATTTCAGAAGTTGATAAGCAGGAGATGCATGTACAATTCGAGGATCAAAATGATGATCTGGAGGATGTCGCGAGTCCAACTGATGTAAGTTTTATCTGCGCAGTTGTTTCGCTGGGACATACTGGCATTGCTTGATTGTTGTTTTAAGTAATACTCTTTCAATGGTTTTCGGATAATGATGAAGCGTTTGGTTACTTGTGACAATGCTGCAAACGCTACGCATTTAGGATTAAGTTTTGATACCAAATATGTTTCCTTCGTCCAATTGGTCTCACATGCCCATTATAGGATGTTCAGGCTTGAGCTTGGAAGTGTCATATTTTTGTGTCCAAGTGAAGCAGCTTACCTTTGAACTTTAGAAGCTCTTGAGGGTATTTCCGAGCTCTCGACATGTCGTGCATTTGTTCATATTTTAATTGCTTACTAATCCCTAAGTATTGATATAGGATGAGGAAGATAAAGATGAAGATCACGAAGGTGATGAGGAGGGATATGAGGCTTATGAGGGCTATGATGAAGACGAAGACGAAGACGAAGACGAAGATAACGATGAGGACGATGAACTGGATGGAGTAGACGGTGGAGTTGGAGAAGCAGTTGATCAAGGCTCTGATAGGACTGAGACCGCCCTTAAAGATGAGCACTTCAGTGCGCAAATCATCGAAGATGAAGGGGATAAATTCGATGATGCCAATACAGAGCAAGATACAGCCGGAGAGCTCGCTAACTCCGTACATGTACAGGTAGAGAACGCTGCTTTGGTTGGTGTGGTTTGCATTAGCTATGATCATAATCCGCGTATTAAGAATGCTTCTGCAAGTTTGTCGCATTTTGCAGTAATTTTGTACTGCACGATGGGCCTGCATGGTTGGTTTTAGTTGCTTTTATGTCCTGTTATGAGATTTGTGGTGTGCAAATATCCAACATCGGCCTCGTGTGTTATATTAGATGACTGAGGATGTGGGGAGTGGATACCTGCCTCAAGAGGAGGCTGAACAAACAAGCTTGATACCCTCGGTTACTGAATTGGTCGAGGAGTCTGATTTCTGCGATGTCCGACAGGCATCTTCACAACAGTTGCAACCATCTCCTCCCCTCATGGCTTTTTCAACCTCACAAAACAATGACACATCAATTTCTTCTTCTGTTGGGCTATCTGGTCTTCATCATTCCTCAGAAGTTCCGATGACATTACAGTTTGGGCTCCTTCCTGCCACGTCATTTCTTCAGGGGTCAGTTCCTGCGATCCAGATTGGATCAATCCAGATGCCACTCCATGTTCCTCTTCATACTGGTCTTCAACTGTTTCCTAATTCGTCTTCCACAGCTTCTTCAATCCAGTTCGGACAGTTGGCCAACCCACCTACAGTATTTCAATCGACATTTGTTTCAAGTCAGTCGAACGTGTCAAGAAAAGTCCAGGAGAAAATTGCAGAGCCTGAATCTGTCTCTAAGGTGAGTTTGTTGCCTCCGAAGTTTCTGTTTATTCTACGGATTACTGGTTCTGACTGTATCGTATCTGTTGAGTTCTTGGTAACTGATTTTTGCACAAGAGTCGTGCTGGCTAAATTTTTGCTTGAATTGTTAATTTCAGCTGCTGACTGATACGTCGTAATGAAACATTTTTGTTTCATTTAAAGCTTTGGGATTTAATGTTAGCCAAGCCCTTTGTGCTTCTTCTTCTCTTATATATTTGGATTGCTACTTCACTATTTTTATTACTTTTGTATTGTATTTGTGCATGTAGGTGGTAAATGAGAAACAAGATACTATTACAATAACTGCCTTGATTCAAGGCCAGCCTGAAAAAGAATCTATCTCGCTTCAACCTCAGTCGCCGTGGATAAATCAATTTTCTTCTGTAGATCACAAATCACCAGTGGAAGTGGAAACAAAGGAGACCAGGTCCACAATTGGAAAACCAGGCCAGCGGTCTGAAAGGAGGGTGCGAGATAGAGGAGTGATTCGTGAAGGTCCGAGCAGCACAACTGCTCCTGAAACCTACCCACGCCTCAAGAATTCCCGCCGAGATCCTGGTAACCAACGTTTACATCAAGACTTCGCAGCTTCACAAGGTACGATCGTATATAATAGGATTTTAAAGTTTATCATATAAAGTTAATTTCATAAATTATACAGTATTGGCATGAGGTTTTTTGTTCACTGAAAGTTTTGTTTGCTGGAAAGCTCTAGATATGTTATCATCAAAATTATCTGGACTAGTGTTCAGGGAAATGTGAACGTTGGAACTGGGAAAGATGAATTATGTCTGTCATGTGACGTCATTTGTTGCAGACAACTCTTTTCTTGATCCAGTGGGAGGGAATGAGAAATATGGTGGTCGAGGAAGAGGGAATCGACCAGGAAGTGTGCTTGGACGTGGTGGATTTCCTCATTCTGGAAGATATTCTCCTCAAAGCACCTATGATAATGCAGGTCTCTCTACTGGAATGGGTGCATCTTCTGCAAGTAACGATGGAACAGCACTTCGACCGCGTTCTAACCGACGTAGCAGCTTCCGTCGAACTGATCTTAAAAGCCGTGATTCTGCTGAGCTATTATCCGAAGCTGCGGGAGGAAAGTTCTCAAAGCAAACGATGAATGCTTCCACCGAGAATTTGATGGCCGGTACCGATGGCAAAGATGGTTTCAGGGATGCCAATTCACAACCGCAAGAAAGTACTTATTCTGGAGATAATAGTCGAAACTCCCGACCTATGTTCGAAGGTGCATCTTCATCAAAATCTGACCGTTCCAGTACTACCGACGTCTTGAAAAGAAGTGGTGGAAAACTTTCAGGGTCTTCTGACAGTGTTCCCCATTCTGTTGAAGGCTTACTTGGAAAGCACACGTCTGAATTAACGTCGGATGCACCTTTACAATCTGGTGTAGTTCATGTTTTCAAGCAGCCTGGTATTGAACGCGGGGACGAAGACGATTTTATCGAGGTTAGATCAAAGCGACAAATGTTAAGTGATCGCCGGGCAGAGCGTGAGAAGGAGATAAAAGCTAAATCAAACCTGAAGGTGCGTCTGATTTCATACTCTTCTTGACCACTCTCTTAAAATGTTCTACTGATTTTACAGTTTTTAGGTGCTGTACTTCGTTGATGTTGTTTATTTTCCCTGCGACTTGGCTTACCTGATGCTTAGTTTTCTATATTTGCCTGTCGTGCATCATGGGTATAAATTTGATGAGTTAATAATTTTCCTTACAGGCGAAGGAACAGGCAGCTAGGAAGCAGAGGGGCTCTGCAAAGTTAGGGCTACAAATGGAAGGCTTATCGGGACAGGGAAACAAATCTGGTGGATTTGTAGATAAGCGTGCATCTAATAATAGCACGGAAAATTCTGGTACTACCACTCGTACGCTCCAACCAGGAAGTACTACATCAACTGTTGCGTCAGGCACAACGGTAGCCACAAGCTCTCAGGGCCTTCCTCTTGCTCCCATTGGCACTCCGTCTGGTGGATTATCTGATATACGTGCTAATGCGTCCAAGTAAGCGAATGATACTTTAACCTCATTTGTTCTAAGCTAAAGTAACTTCTTTTATAATTATTGAAAATTGTTTGGAGTTTCTTTTCATATATATATATATATATATATATATATATATATATATATATATATATTCGTTGTCGTTGATTTTGATGTTTTGCGTGCGCTCGTTGACTGAAGTACTGTTGGATTACAGACCTTCTCGATCGAATTCAGTATCAGGAGGTAGCTTAGTCGATTCTGAGATTGGTGCTGCAGCGGTCACTTCTGATAGCCTAAACCAGCATCAGGAGAGTACGTCTGGCACACCAATTGCTTGGGGCGGGACTCACTCCACCAGACAGGTATTTTTCTTACAATCTACACATTAGACTATCTAGATCCTAAATAGTGAAATCCGTTCTTAATGAGCACGAAGTTGAGTAATCAAATGATTTACACTATATATGCTATACACTGCGGGGATATACATGTAACTGGATATGTGCATAATCTTCTGTGTTAGCAGCTCATAGGTTAGTTAACTGTTTTGTCGTCTATGGATTAGAAAGTAGACCTAGTTCCATCTCAAAATTAGAGCAATAAGAATCAAGATTTGCAGGTTCACAGTTATGTCGCGAGGTGTTGCAAATTTTGTATTTTGATTGGCTATCTTAGTAATTATTGTTTTCTCGGATAACTGATCACTTCGCTGATAGTAGTGTGAAAAATCTTCATTGTGCGTCTTCTTTGAGAAAATTATACTTCTTACATTTTACCAGCAGGTGGTGAGTCTTACTCAGATTCAACTAGAAGAAGCCATGAAACCAGCTCGTTATGAGGCTCTAGTCCCACAACAGTTACCTTTAGAAGCTCGGGGCAGTATGGTTCTAGACCCAGGAACAACTGTGGCTTCTATGGCGGGCAAGGACAAATTATCTGTCCCTACAGCAGGACCAATCGGCTCACTTCTTGCTGGGGGTAAAATCCAGTTTGGTAGGTTTAGATATCTTGCTCTTTGTAGTTTGCAATCTTCTTCGTTGATGCTGGTGGTTGTAACTTGTATTTCAGCACTCAAAATTAATTCTCGAGGGTAATTTTTCTTGCATTTTGTGTTACTATTATCTCATGTGATTTAGCTCTTCATTTTGTGAGGTTTTGCTCGAGACAAGGATATATGCATTTTACCCTTGGACAGTTTGTTGTACGTAAGCATCTTTAGATCTTGTTAATCTATTTGTTCATTAAGGATGGAGATGGCGCTTTTTTGCAGGAGCTGTGACTTTGCCACCTCTTGGGGTATCCAATAGCCGTCCCCATACACCTGCTGTCATGAATGTAGTGGGTTCTTCTTTAGTGTCACATGGTGATGGGGCATCTGATAAGAACGATTTGAAAAAGCCTAATCATATGTCCAGTTCTGAACTGGATATGCCTTCGTTTCCTACCAAAGGTCAGCTGATTCATACTTAAATTTATGTGTATGAGCTTGGATTATTTTTCAACTCTCTATAGATTAAACTGCAAGACCTTTACTTGATTATTGAGAATCACACGTGGGATCTGGATATGTATTCTTGTTTCTCAGTTTGCTTTACTTCTGCATTCTTATTTTTGGATATATCATAATTATCAGGGAAGCGTTCACGTGGACAAGAGGATATTGCAGGAAGTTCAGATGAGGGGATTGATGCTGAGGCTGAGGCTGAGGCAGCTGCATCAGCTGTGGCCGTGGCTGCTATTAGCAGTGATGAGTCAGTTTGCAGTACTCGGGAACCAATTGCAATTAGGAAAAATACAATAAAAAGCTCATTCGGCAGTGTCACCTCTACAACAAATCACACTGGTATCCGCTCTGTCTCACTTCGTTGTTACTCAATAATATTTCAGTTATATCGGCCGTAATGTGGACTGGGTAATGCCCAACTGGACATTCATTGTTATGTCGGCACCAAATCGTTAACGGTGGAAGCAGCCTTTAGAACGTTTGGAGTGATTTTTAATCTGTTCTCGTAAGGTATGGACCTTGTAGATGTGCATTAGAACGTATGCGTATGTTCAAATGTACTATTCTGATCTTGTTGTGGAAACACATGCATAGGTCTGGGTAATTCAGTGCCTGCCCACATGCAAAATCCCATGATGGAAGATTCAATGGCTGCAGCTCTTCCTGCTGATCTCTCAGTGGAACCCACCTCAATTTCGATGAGAGGATCACCAGGGCAGGGGTCAAGTTGTCTTTCAACCTCTGGCCAATCTTCTTTCTCTGGTTTGGAAATGAGCCAAATGCTGAGTTATTCATTTGGGCCTAGCAAAGATGTTGCCGTAATGCAGGGTTCCAATGACCAGGGGGTTCCAAGTGCTAGCCCTAGTGCGAGTGGTTGGCAACCACAGCACTCAAGCGTCGATTCATTTTATGGAGGTCCTCCTCCTTCTGGCTTTCCCGGCCAGTATATCAATCCTGGCGCAGGGATGCCTCCTCATATGCTGGTGTACACTAATCCATTTTCTCCAGTTGGTCAATTTGGGCAACTTGGGCAGTTTATGAATCCTACATATCTTCCATCAGGCAAGCACTTCTTAGTATCTGGAACCTATTTTTCTTTTTAATATTGCTCTCCGTTCTTTGGCACTCATTTGTAGAACAGAGGATATTTTGCTAGCTGTTCCGGCGGGGATTTCTGAATTAGGTTTGTATGACTGATCTGGGCTGTGTCCATTTTTAGTTTGGATAAAATTCACTGTAGGAGTTATTTCGAGTAATAGAAGCCTTCTTATGTGTAAAAATATAGGCTGAACTCTATTAACTTGTGGGTAGACTTCTCATTCGCGTGCTCAGGTAAGCAGCCGGATTGGAAACACACTCCTGTTTGGTCATCAGGTCCAGGTGTTGTTGGCATGAGCAGCAGTGACAGCCTAGGTGGAATGGCTGCTGCGCAGCGTGGGTCCGGAAATATTCAACGAATTGCTCCTGGCCCAGCTCTGGTGCCTGTTGTACAATCGCCAGGTCCATTTGATCTAAATCTATCAGCTCCGTTCCAGGTAACAGTGACCTATTGGCTACTTGTGATATACGCTGCCACATCGTTTGAAAATCCCGAATAGATTATTTTACTTTCGTGATTGCATAATGCCATGGAATGCACTTCCTACCGCATGCACTACAGGATTTTAAAAAATTCTTAAATTCCAAACCTCTTGTTGGTTAATTAAGATGCATAATGATACTGCGATACTGTGCGCTCATCCTTCCTGAGCCTCATAAACGCTTAATTGCATAGAAACTGAAAAGATAGGACTTGCCTGTTCCAGAAGATGATTGGTCTTTCACTATCTGGCAAGGTATGCATCATATTTTTTAGTGGTGTCTTTCATGTAGCAGGGGATTGGTGGTTAAGTAATATCGATGTCAAAATGTTACATTGAAGTTGTGCTTTCCAAATTGGTTCATTTGAAATGCTCGTGTTTCCCCAAGCAGATTCCGAACGTGGATAGCTCGACGGGCTGGTCGCATGTACCAGGTCCGATGCATGTACCCATATCCTTGGGCTACTTGCAGCAGGGAAGACGAGGGCCCTCCCATTCAATGGAGAAGGATGGAGGGTTCAATCTGGGTCTAGCCTCCAACCAAGCGAATAATGGAAATTATACATCTATGGATGCAGCTGCACAATTTCCAGATGAGCTTGGATTGGGTGATACATCCTCGGTTCCTAGTATCACCTCTCCTTACGGGTCTTCTCAGAATTTGGGTAGAAGTGCCATTAACAACCAAGCTGCATCTATATCATCAACAGCGCACAGTATGAAACACATTCTTCACTCTGAGTGTTTTTGAGAAGCTGATAGTTATTGCGAGTGAGTTGATCATAATTACAGATGGCCTAGCTGACATTTTCTTTGCTTCATCTTGCTGTTGCAGATTGTCGTGACTGTATTGATTGCAAGAAGTTTTCTTAGAAGTTCAAATAGTGTTGTGAGAATTTACGCACTGTACCCACGAAGGAATTTGATTGTGAACTTTATTGAAACAGGTAATAATAAGTTCCGCAGCAACCGCCGTTCATCCAGGGTGACCCGAGGAGGCAGCCTAATGAGTACTGGAAATGGAACTAATACAGGGTCAGTCAACTTAGGAATGGGTGTGAATTCTGGAGGTTACAATAATGCCGGAACAAATGGCAGCAGGGTTCCCCAAAATCATCTGCAACCCCAACCTCCACATCATCTTTACCAAGCAATGGGTGGTGTTGGACAACCTCATGCCCATCACACAATCAATCACTCTGATCAGAGAGGTCCCTCGCAACAAAATTCCCCTCGGGTGGGGTCCAGCAATTGGTCAGGGTCCCAAGGTCATCGCAAAGGGGTTGTTAATCAAGG
Organism: Physcomitrellopsis africana; assembly: GCA_036785485.1. Taxonomy (NCBI): domain Eukaryota; kingdom Viridiplantae; phylum Streptophyta; class Bryopsida; order Funariales; family Funariaceae; genus Physcomitrellopsis; species Physcomitrellopsis africana. The sequence continues at coordinate 33,434 of JAWRVF010000011.1, forward strand.
ACGCCCGCCTGCGGGTGAACGGGGTCCCACCGGAGAAAAAATGTTTGCACCTCCTTCAAAATTGAAGCAGGTGTGCATGATATCCCCTTTGCTAGCCACCTTCGTGTTTTGAACAATTATTGGTGACTTATGTATGATACTGATTGGCAAATTCTGTAGTTGTGTCTCTGATCATGTGGAGTCGTGAATCTACTCCTCACTGCTTGTTCGAATCTGAAACAGGTCTATGTTGCGAAGCCCTCGTCGTCTCCAAGAAGGAGCAGCGGTGAAACCGCCATATTCAACGGTACAGGAGGCCAAGCAGCTGGTGGTCTATAATTTCGAACTATTTGTCAATTCGACGACGACTTATGGTCAGAGTTGTGCTAGCTCCTTTCCGAAGGAGCTTGGCAAGGGAGGGGGTATTACTCTCCACAGCATGAATTTCAGCCGGCTTCCCTCCAATATGTTAAACCATGTCCTCTAATCCTCTTGGGTCTTCACGTCTTCCAATTATTGGCTCTGATCTTCGATGTCTCCTACAGCCAGGGAATCAGTTAGATTCATGCCGCTTGTACTCTAGAGCTTAGATTTGGGGAAGTTCCTGGAATCCTGTGAAGTTAAAAGCATTCTGGTTCATCGCCTGTAGGCCGCTCAGCTTCAGATTCCTCGTCTAGTTGCGCGTAATCCTAATTTTCCATCACGTTTCCAATAGAACCTCATTTCCTAAGGCTAAGCCAGGCGGTCTCTAGGTTCAGTTTGTTCAGATTGCTTAAGCCGGTAACTGAGGCAGGGCAGTTGTAGCCGGACATGCAAAGCGAAGTGTCTGACAGAACCTGTGGCAGCTCTTACTTGTTTTCCAATGGAATATCAGTGGATCGATTTTGTAATGCATCACATTTTGTAGGCTATTAAGAAGGTTTGATCATGGTGAAGTGTGTAGTGACCTTGTGTGGATATTGTACCGACTCTTGTTGAATGTGTAGTGTATGCCGCACCATAGTGGTCTGTCGGAAATTCTTCTGTCAACATTTGAATTTTTACTGAAAAAAGGTCCTGTATTTAGTGTTTAATTCTACTTTTAGTATAATTTCTATTTTTAGAACATTGAAAGGTTATTATTAATGTGGATTTGAATGAAGGTCTTAAACTATTGCACTCCAGTGCATGTCGCTGAAAAGAATGTCTTTGGATTTGATAGTTAAATACAGCGGAGCCTTAGAACAACGTGTTTGTACATTATTATAATGAAGTTACACAATAGAACGTAGATTGTAAAAGCTTTGTTTCGGTAAGGGCACATGCTGTCTATGAATGACTCGAAGATAATGCTTTGCTGGAAAAATACATTTTAATTTTACTTTCTGTTGTTGGTCATATTTCAATTAAAACAAGTAACAATGTTGGAGCAGAGAAGAAATATCAGGATAGAGTATTTAACAAACTTATAATTACATATTGTATCATAATTTTTATTTTATAGAATAGTGAGTTTTTAGGTTATAGTACAATAATTTAATTAATGGAGCAAACAACTAGCAATGTAAAATTACTCTAAACATCATTGCTTGTTAATTGAAACTAAATCAAATATAGCAATTCATTTAGGACACCATGTTAGACAACATTTAGAAATGCATTAAAAGTCCAAAATACACAACCAATGAATACAATGTTTTTTTTGTAGATTAATTAAAGACAACTAAAAAATTTGACATCTTCCCAACTTTTTAATATTACACTCAAACAAAGTTAGTTGTGTAATAATTGGATTATATTATTGAACATCCTTAATAGACTTAAGAAGAAAAAACTTTTAGTTAGACAATTTTTAAGATGACCTATTTACAATACAAATTGTAAAACTTTGTCATAGGAGTGCCTAGTATATCTCATTCAAGAGTTGGAATTAGTTACTAAATCATATTGATTTTTTTCAATTAATAGCCATATTTGCCAATAGACAAATAAGTTGCAAAGTACCATATTTGTTAATTCAAGTCTAAGGAAATCAAAGAAGTATAAAAAATTACATTAGATCAAGAATAGATCCAATCTTAACCTACTTAATTTTATAGATATCTAATAATATTTATGGAAAATAGTACAATTTATATTAGAAATAAACTAAATATTTAAGGGAATATTGAAGTAAAAAAGCTTGATACTAACAAAATTATTCCTAGCAACTATTAATTTGTACTTTTCTAAAAAACTTAGTATAAAAGTTCTAATAAAGATTGTAAAATACAAAAGCATAAATTACAATCAATTTTTATTTACTTAAGAAATTATTTAATTTAAAGTAATTTATATAATTTTAACATTATTTAAAAAAGTTAAAATATTAGTTGATAGAAGTATATATTTTTTAGAATACTAATGTTACATTAAATTTATTAGTAAAGAAAGATGGTACATTAAAGTTTATGTATAAGTTTTGACAATGTGTGTATACTATAAAATAACTTAAACATGTAAAACAAATAATGAAAATAAAAAAAAACGTCTTAATCAAAATAATTTAATCATATGGTAATTCTTATTTTTGTATATTTCTGATATTTTTTGTTTTCTTCTAAAACTTGATATTTTAAAGGTAGAAAATAACACTTAAAAAAAAAAAAAAAAAAAAAAAAAAAAACTTATTTTTATAGTCTCTTTTTTTAGTTTTTCATAATCTTTTTATGTGATATTATACTTTGAATTGGCTTCTTTTATTTTTTTTGATGGTCTATTTTAAGATTCAATATTATATTTTTACTATAATAAATATATTAAAAAAATATTCTTCAAAATTCAAAATCTAATATAAAAATTATATCTTTTAAACACAATTTTAATTACTTTAATATAAGTGGTATAAAGTGATAGTAATTTGTACCTATACTATAAATAGGATATTTTGAAACCACAACTTCTATTTGAAGTAGAATTAAATGATGTTGAATTAAAATAATAATTTATCAAATTAAATTAAATTTTAAAATATAATATTGAATCTTCATTGCTACATGATCTTTTAATGTTAAAAATATAAATTAAAACAAATCTATTATAATAAAAGATTTAAAATTACTATTGAATAATATAGATTTAAAAAAAACCATATACATAAGAAATTATAACAATATAGCATAAAAATAATTTCCACTTAAATTATTATTTTTACAAATTCACTAATAAAACAATTTGATTCAAGTGGATTAAAGAGTATTAATAAATTTTTGATAACTTCAACAAAATAGATCTTTTAGCTATTTAGTAGTAAGAATTTATAATTAAATCAAGTATATATATATATATATATATATATATATTATGATGTTTATAGTGTAATAGTTCTTTGCATTAAATTGATGATAAAAAACCAACCAATTAATTGTATGTATAAATTTGTTTATAAGACTAGAAAAAGTTATATTTTTATTCAGATATAATAGTTGGTGGTGCTCTTTTCAATCAAAAAGTACTTCTATTATCTCTTCATTATTCTAATAGTATTTTGTATTGGTCACATGGTTATTGTATAATTGATTATAAAAAATAAGTCAAAACTAAAAGATTGATTAGCTACCTAGATTCTTTTTGTATTAGAGGTTGATTACATATTTTACTAATAAAAAATAGACCATCCATATAGATAATATAATGAAGTTGGTTTTAAGAATATAGTCAATAAGTTTTTTGATGGTAAGTTGTTTGTAGTTATAGTTATAGAATGTTTCATATAATTAAAAATTTCAAATAAATATAATATTTTTATATATATTTAAAAGAATTTATAAATATAAAATTATAAGATATTGTATTATAACACAACTATTAAATGAAAGGATAGATGAAGGTTTATATATATATATATATATATATATAAAGAGAGAAGACTTAATTAAAGGATTAATAGAGATTTAAAAACAAATCATAGCTAATATATTGAAAATAATTTTAAAAAGTTAATATTTTATATTTCTATTTTAATAAAAAATACTTTTACTTACTTTATAGGACCATAAATAGAAAAGAAAAGAAAAGAAAAGAAAATATAAAATCAATGTAATTACCTTTAGATTAAATTATTTTTTAAAAAAAATAAAATTTACTACAAAAAAGTTTGATTGATATCCAAAGAGGACCATTTATGAAACATGGTTGAAATTAAATCCCAAGGCATAGAGTAAGCACCTATGGCAAAAACAGATTTTTTTTAGAGATTAAAAAATAAAATTTGAAAGAAGACTTCTATTGGCTCCAAAGGTAAAAGATATGATTGCATTAGGTTTGGAATGACTTTGTGAAAGCTAATCAAAATAAACTTTTTGGTTTTTATATCACCATTTTGTATAATAAAATTAGGATTTATATTTTTAATCATTCCTTAAATTCTATGTTGGACCTACAGTTGGTCTTTTGTATAATAGTGGATATATGTGCATTAATGGATATATGTATGTTAGTACATATATGTACATTAGTTGATATATATATGTTAGTGTATATATGAGCATTAGTGGATATATGTGTGTTGAATGAGTGTTTCAAATTTTAGCTCATTTTGTTTGTTGGATTAATTATTCCTGAAACTTAATTGTGCCAAGGTACTAATATTTGATAGTTTAAAGATTAACAAATGTATCAATCTTACGTTGTTGTCTTGTAGTTTGGCTACCATGTAAAAAAAATGTATATATATATATATATTTAAATATATATATATAATTTATTACACAAATATATGAAAGATATGTTAGTGGATTTTAGTTGATTATAAAATATAATTAGATTATTACTTAATCACATATTGATAATAATTTTATATATTTAATCAACTAAAATAATAACTTTTATAATACTATTGATTATATATATATATATATATATATATATATAAATTATTAATCTAATCACATGTTGATAATAGTTTTTATATATTTTGAATCATCTTTGTTAAAACTCTTGAAATCATATTTTGTTTTATTTATTTGGTATTTAGGGCTTATACTATGTAAATTTTATTAGAAAAAAGATTAGAAAGGGGTCTTAGTATGAAAAAAAGTACTTAAACCATCCATGTGGATAAATAGAGATGGATGATGAAAATCTCCATTCTTATTGGCTAAAGTCATATCTAATGGATTTCAAGGAGGCTGTCTGAGGTATTATTAGAAATTAGGATTATTTTTATAGAGTCATTCAAACATCAAAGGTTAGAATCATCAAGTTTAAAATTTTGGATATGATTTTAGTTCAAAAATTGAGTGATTTGGAATTTTTGTGAAGGAGATGTATGCATTCAAAATTAAGGTGTTAATTTTGTATCTACTGTCACTTTTTGGTGCATAATACATATATATAAAAAACAATGAAAAAAAAATGAAGAATTGGCAACCGGAGTTGGAGAGAGCACTTTCTTCATTAGATTATAAATATATGGCTTGATGAATTCTAAATTAGAATAAAAGAGATATTGGGAGTTGAAATCAACCCTTATAATCTAAATGCAATAAGTGACTTGTTGCCATATTACGAGCTATCTTGTTTGAAAATGCACTTGGCACTTGGTTGTGGAAGGTAAATTCATATTTTGCAACTAACTAAGAACTTATCAACCTTAATAAAATCCTAAATAAATTCCAATTGAATCCTAAAATAATTTTTAAGAAATCCTAAAAGAATCATATAAAAATCCTAAAGGATTTCTAATAAAAAATATAAAGAAACCTTAAAAAAATCATAAAAAATCATAATAAAATCCTAAAGAAATCCTTAAAAAATATTAAATTTTTTAAAAATAAATCCTAAATAAATCCTAATCAAATCTTATTTAAATTCTAATCAAATTTTAGTCAAATCTTAATCAAATTTTATTTAAATCCTAATAAAATCCTAGTCGAATCCTAATAAAACCCTAGTCAAATCCTAATAAAATTTTAATCAAACTTTATAGTATTTTTAAAACCTCAATAATTATTAAACTAACCAATGATCTCTATTCAAAATTTGCACACTTCTTAATCTGTTAGTTAAAAACGAGCATACAAAATTTGAAGGGATTTAAACTTACAAATTGGGAGAAAAAGCTCATAATCCACTCAAGTGTAGGTATAACTTTTTTTCACACTATTTGTATATTTATCAATAACTTCTTTTCACACCATTTGAATATTCTAATATTTTACAAAATGTGGAAGAGGATTGAAGTCCATTGTCTTGGAACAGCCTTGCAGTTCACAATATCTATGCTAATGTTGAATTCCACCCATTTCAAAAGCAAACTATACTCACTGAATTGAAGAAATTGCATCACACCAACTTCGACAAATCAACACTGAGCAGGTCTGACACAACAAATTAGAATCTCAAGGACAGAATTTGCAGCCTTATATTAGAACTTCAACTTATACTCAATCTCTAGATGTATTCTTGTTTTTCTCAATCCTTGATTTGTTATTTTCCCCCCTTTATTTGCTTTCTAGCATATTATTGCATTTACATCAACCTACATGTCCTCGTTTGCTCCACAACCTCGCTCTACCTTATTTGCCTGAATTGTGTTTTCGGTTTTTCCTCTTTCGCCGCTGTAGTCAAGTGTGAACGCTGGTGGGGGCAATTGTCTAGGGCTGGGGTGAGGCGTACGCTCAAGCACGGCACCTAGCCTTGCGAGATGCGAGCTCCTCCGCCCTTACCTGGCCTTGCTTCGCCGCTCCTCTCCCCCTCCTTCATCTCCCCCATTTTGCCCCTTGTTGGGCAAGTGATGCATTACTTTACAATTCGATCATCTATGCCGTGAAGTTGTTTATCAAAAGTGCTATTGCTGGTGGTAGCCATATCAAGGTAGATGTGGTGGTTGACAACTAGCTGTCGATCATAGGACATAGTCTTGAGTCAGAAAAATTGAAGAGATTTTTGCTTATTGGGTAGAGTTATGATTTTTGATAGGGCTGATGCAGGTATAGTTGGACCTTCACGACCTCCAGTAGCAACTGATGGGACTGATGATGCTCCATCACCATAAGCTTCCTTCAGCCTCTGTGTCTGGAAGCACACTTCTCCTCTGTTTAGAGCAGGTTACCTATTTAACCGGTGCTGAATAAACACCCACGAGATCGGCCAGACTTGGAGAGGGTGGAGAGTTCAAACTTTTTTAAAAACTGGGAAGTTATAGATTGCATAGCTAAAAGTTATAACATTGAAAAAAAAAAAAAAAAAAAAAAAAAAAAAAAACTTCTTTATTATCTTGAAAAAATATTGATTTGATAAATTCTTCAAATTTTTTTTTTGTAAGAATTGTACTAGATATGATTTTTGGTAAAATCCATAAATTAGAATGAATATGTTTTTTATATATTTTTTTCATTATATTATATATAGATATATAATGGTTTTTGTAAATATAGTATAATTTATTTTAAATTTTACAACATCAATTAAGAAAATTGATGAAGATGATTTTTTTCTTCTTCTTAATATAATCATTGCTTATTTAATCTACAACTGTAATATTATTTGTTTCCCAAAAGATAATAAATTTTATAAATAAAAATTATTAAACAATAAAATTGGTTTCAAAAAATTTAATAAATTTTTTAAAAAATAAATAGTTATTAAATAAAGATTCAAAATAATATAAATATCTTGAGTAGAAATGAAATCATGAAACACAACTTTTTTACTAGAACATCAAATATAAATGTACATAAAAAACTTGAATAAACTTAACTTTTGAATAAAAATACAACTGCAGAAATCATAAAAAATATATATGATATATAATATTTAATTTAATCATAAATAGAACTTTTAAAAGACATGAATACAAAATTTAAAAATCTAGAAAATAAATATATAAGAAAATTAAAAAAAATTAAATTAAATAATAGAATTAAAAAACAAAATTAAAAAAATTAATGATAGAATAATAAAGTAATAATTTTTTTCATTAGAAAATCAGAACTATAATTTGATTTCTATAAATAATAAAATAGTATTTTTTTAATTTTGTGATATATATCTTATTTCAAAAATACAGCAAAGAATGAATTAAAAATATTTATATTTTAGTATTATATATTATTTCTATTCTTCTATATTTAAAATTATACCTCTATATATCTTCTATATTTATATCTCTATGTATTTTTTTAATTTTTTTAATAGAAGTGCTTGAATAATACCACCTAGGTTCAAAAATCATATTTAGATGGATAGAATTAGACATATTTTTAAGCAACAATGCATTAATGTCTTTATCTATGTTTTGTAAAAATATAACACTATATTGAGCGACTACAATACCTCCCATCTTGGATTTTTGAGCAATTCTCTCTAAAATTGTTTTTATCATTTGTACACAAAATTCCATATACAACTCTTTTGTAGACATGTTTATTTCTTCTTCAATCACTATTGATATCAAGGTTTAGAGTATGTAATTATAAGTTTTAAATCTCCTATATTATTACCATAATATATCTTACAATTTTTCATAATAATTTGTTTAAAAGCATGAGATAAGAAATAAAAGAGAATAGCAAACTGATACTTGTACAAATTGCCACGTATAACATGCTCACAAGAAGAAGATGCATATTGCATAAAAGGCTTAGAAATTATATACCAAGATTTGGCATCTTCATGTCTTTGAGATTTAACTTTCTAAGATTCATTCACTATAGTTGGCTCTAATATGTCATTCTTTTTTATACTCCAAGTTTTTAAAATACTAGTTTTGATATTTTTTCAACTTTTATGTTCACAACCAATCTATTACATTTTGTATCGTCTAAATACATATAATGAGTGATAATAGAAGTTGTCAAATGCCTTAATAACCAAATAAGTCTTTTTTTTTATAATTCTCTTATAAAAGTACTTAGCTACTTCTTTAAAGCACTATGATAAGATTTGATACTATTATTGGTGTCTTAATTTGCATTAGATAGTTGTCTCAATCCCACCAATTAAAGATCTATTAGAAAATTTTAAAAATAAAGAGACAACCAAAAAATTTAACATTGTATTATTAAAATTGATAAAATATAATAATTTCTAAATAAATATAATTAAATCTAATATTTTAATAAAAATTTAAGCTTTGTACCATAAATTTGAACATAATATTTTTCAAAGTATTCTTTCATAGTAAGGATGTTATATTCAATGAAACTCCTAGCCATTACTTCTTTTACACAAATAATAAAATTCTCTTGTATTTCTTGATACTTTAACTTCATAAATATATTATTTAGTATTTTTTTATTTACATATTTCTTTCAATTTTTCAAAATATAAAAAGTGCACAAATATACGAGTATACTTGGCCATATATGTCTACATTCTAAAAAAAATCTACAAAATAAATTTTAATACATAAATATATTAAAATAAAAATCATAAAAATGATAATTTATTTAATATATATTAAAATAAAAATGATAATTTATTTAATATATATTAAAATAAAATTATATTAATATTATAAAAATATTTATATTTATATTTATATATATTAAAAATATAAAGTATAATTACGTCTTATTTAATAGTTTGTTTTTTTTATATTGCATCATTTACAATAAACAAAGATGGTATCCATATTAGAATTTTTGTATTTACAAATACTTTTAAAGCAAACAACCAATCATAGATGTCTTTTTTTTCCATCTTGATGTAATAATCTCTTAGCAATTAAAATATTATTCTATCAACCATTAAATATTAGTTAAGTAAATAAATGATACATAAGATTTTTTGTTCTAAATGTAAAATCCATAGAAGTACATGAATGATTACCATGTTTTAAGAGCATTTGTCTTAGTTAAGAAATTTGAATGACAATAGTAAATGGACATCCAATTCATTATTATCATTTTTATTTTAAAAATATTTTATTATGGCTTTTTAATTTCTATAAATTGATACTTAATATAGAATTTTTATATTTATAGCATTAAGACTTTTTAGTTTGATTTTTAGTTCAATTTTTATTAAAAAATTAAATAATGGAGCTTGTCATTGTGAAATTATAATACTTAATTTGATGAAGAGACAAGAAATTATCTTCTATGATGTACTTGTAAAAATAAATAAAAAATTAAATGACAAATATAAAAACCAATCTTGTATTTGTAAGTATAAAATAATATCTAATCAAATCAAATAAATTCAAAATAAAAACTTAATTATATAAATAAATTATTAAAACTTTATATATATATACATATATATATATATATATATAAATATAATAAAAAAAATCAAAAATTACTAAAAATTTATACACAAAAAGAAATTTAAAAAATTAAAAAATTAAAAATAAAATAAAAAATAATCATGAATTTTATAAATATTTTTTTAATTTTTTATAAATAAAAAAATATAATTCTATACATAATCTAAATATAAAAACTACTTATTTTTATAAAATATAAGTAAATAAAGATATAAATTTATAAAAAAATAATTAGATGATATAATTTTAAAAATTGTAATATTGATTGTAAACATGTATAAAAGTTAGAAAATTTTAAAAATTTAAAATTTAATTTAAAATTTTAATGTTAAAATAAATATAAAATACTTAATTGAAAACTTTGTCACACAACCTTGTGCAAGGTTGTGCATTGTGAATGTTGAATTAATAACTTATAAATGCACTAAAAATTAAGCTACAAGAAGCTTCATTGGAATTTTGACCTTAAACACAATATTAGACTTGGAGCTAAGGTTAGAGAACTTTTTATCAAATGTACTAAATGCCCTAAATGTTTTGATATTCTAGATTAACCAAAGGCCTACTACAGACTTCATGGAAGTTATGCTGAAAGACAATAACCCAAGCATTAGAAATTTCGTGTTGATTGGCTTGTTGATGTTGCTAAAGAGTATATGTTAATGCCAGACACGCTTTACTTGGCGGTATCATATATTGACAGGTTTCTTTCCTTTAATACTGTTACACGACAACGGCTTCAGCTTCTAGGGGTATTTTGTATGCTCATTGCTGTCAAGTATGAAGAAATTTGTGCTCCGCATGTTGAGCACTTCTGCTATATCACGGATTATACCTGTCAATGTAACGAGGTAGATTAATATTTAATATGCCCCTAATTCATTTTGAGTTGATTGTGCTGACTCAGTGGGTCGTATGAATTTCAAACCCTACTTATTAGTACATCACGAGGTTGGCAAGTTCTAGAGATGGAAAGGAAAGTAGTGAGAGAGTTGAAACTTGAGCTAACAACGCCCACAACAAAAAGCTTCTTGAGGCGATTCGTGTGAGCCGCTTACGCAAATTGCAAAGCCTCAACCTAGTCCAGGAGTCCCTTAAGAACTTTCTTGTCGAGCTTTTTCTAAAAGAGTACAGCTTTTTAGGATTTCTCCCGTATATGGTAGCTGCATCTTGTTGTGTACGTGACCAAGCTTACTCTTGATCTGTCAACATATCCGTGGGATGTGATCCTGCAACATTAAACTGGCTACAGGACATCTTAGCTTAAAAAGTGCGTAAGGGTTATTTATGATTTGCAGCAAAATACTTGGAATTATATACTTCCTGCTATTTGAGAGAAGTATAGACACCATAAGGTAATCTTGCTGTATTCACGTCATCTCACTTCTCACAATTCAAGAGATGCTCGTGCATGGTACTTTAGAACACAAAGTCAAGGAGATGTGCCCGATCTGGCCTTTGTGGTCACGCAGTTTAAGTGTGTAGCAACTTTGACGCCGCCACTAGTATTGACCCCAGAGTTTTTTAAAGATGCTTGAAGTTATCAATAAGGCTTCCGTAATGCTATAAGAATATTAATTTAAAAACTTTGACACACAGCCCCGAGCGGAGCTGTGCGTTGTCAATATTGAATATATATTTATTTGAAATCGTAGTCTTTTGAACACATAGCCCCGCATGAGGTTGTGCATGTCAAGGTTGGCTGAGAATATTGATGCACAGTCTTGCGAGGGTGTGCAATGTCAAGATTGGCTAACGTGTCGACGCATAACTCCGCACGGGGCTGTGCATCTTCAAGGTTCCACAGTAATACTAGTTCAACTTAGGAGCAGTAGTCAAAACTACTATTAAGGGGTGCGAACACCAGAAATTTTTTGGTGTTGGAATAGAAGAGCCCTCTACACAAACAAAATAACGCAAACAAAAGCACGTGTGATATAGATTATAAACTTAATACAAATACACGACATAATCAAAATAGAAGGGGTTCAACTGACCGAACCAGTCGACTCACCTCAGATTTGCACTAGAGAACCAAGAATCGAGGCAAGTTGGAGAAACATAAATAATGTTTGACATGGATTATATGCTTGCAATATGTGCTCACCGTGGGCAGCCCAACAAGGGCAGCTGTATTTGGGTAAGATTGTTGGGGGCAATTGTAGGTGGGCAAGGTTGTTGGAGGTAGCCTTAGTCAAACAAGCAGCCCCCATCCACAGCCATGGATAATTATATACTTTGTAATATTTTTGTCTATTGGTACATAGTCTTGTTTTAGGAATAATTTTGCCAAACCATCGCATTCAATGGGGTAGGGTATTAAGATAATGTTCCCAAGTGTTGCCTATACTTGGTACTTTTGTTAGCTTTAATTGAGATAAGATAATTGCATATACATTAGTCCATATAAAGAAGAATTTTTTTTTAATCTTCCTAACAATACCTAAAATACTTAAAGTGGAGGTATTATGAAGAACTTATAACAAACTAAAAAATAAAACATAAAAAGTGAGTTAATTATGATTTACCTCAAGAATAAATTGGTTATGTGGTAAAACCTTTGTGCCTCCCGAAAGCTCACAAGTAGTATAAAGAGTGTCCTAGAGAGGCTTTGTGGCCTTAGTCTACTCCTCCTACCTACTTCCAAGGTGCTATAACATAAGAGGGACTAATACATCCAATTTTCTATTAGTTCTTAGTTAAATTAGTTTTTCTTAGTAAGTTTATATAAATATATATATATATATATATATATATAAATTATAAATTTGATCTTTGTATGGTATTTAAAAACACCTAATTAGTCTAGCAACCTTCTAAAGCTATCAAACCTTGTTTCAATTCTTTATATTTGTCTCTAAAATTTAACAAGTATTTATTTTTTATGCAAAATTATCTATTAAAATATGTTGAAAGATTTTAATTAAATTCATATTTGTTCATTATTATTTTTTAAATACCAAAATCAAATTCAAGATATTTTGTTAGTTTTTAGTAATTTTTTTAACCACAAAATACTATAAATCAACTAAAAATACTATTAGTTTTATAAATAACCAAAAAATCATGATTTTTTTTAATGGTTCCATGAGAAGTGCATTTAATTCATTCTTGGAAGATTATTGATTTTGTTTTAGATAAATAATTTTTTATTATTTAATATAAACTATTTATATCAATAATAAGATATTATAATATTAGAAACTATTTATAAAAATATGTAAAAAACCAAAATAAAGAATAAAGCAGTATTATAACTTTGTCAAGTTAAAATATGCATATATACATTATTGATGATGTATAATAATATTCTCATAATTTGCAAATTTAACCAAAATTTAGTTTCCTATAAACATATAATTTTTTATCTTATTTTTTATAAAAATACAATAATAAATTGTAATAAAATTGATAACTTTTAATAAATGTAATCTTTATAAAATATAACAATAAAAAAAATATGAAAAAGACAATGGTTGTGAAAGATAGTTGTAACCAACATATGTTATATTTTAAAACAAGTCTATGTATATATTTAGGAATATAAATATAATAAAAATTAAGTATTATAAGTTATTAACAAAATATAAATTAAATATTTTAAGTTATTATATTTTAATATAAATTATCTAATTATATTCTTAAAAATTAACTATATATTTTTATATATTTATACTTATATTTTTAATTTATTTTTCATATTCAAAGACGTATATAAACAACATCATCAATATTTTTACAGTTGATGATTTTTTTTAAAATTATTTTATTTAAATATGTGTACATGTATGTATGTATGTGTGTATAAATATATATATATATATATATATATATATATAATCATTTTTAAAAAAATAAACATTTTTACAAGTTTTCATATCTGATCATTATTTCAATAATAAATAATATAAGAATTCAACTTCCTGAAATATTTTGCTTTACAAAAAATCATTATTTTCCAACCATACTTTAAATTTAGATCAGTAAAAAAACATGTATGAAAGTCTGTAAATTATTTAGATAACATTTAATAATTTACATTCAAAATGATCACTATATTATTGATTACACTACATTATTCTGTTGAATCTTATTAACATATTTAGATTGTATGAAAAAGAAATCTCCATTCCGTCACAAGAAAACTTGTCTAAATTTACCTGTGTAGAAGTATGAGATATTCCTTGAAGAGTTATTTTTGTAAATTGCAATAAATATGCTTTAAATCTTTTACAGTGTTAGTTTCAAATTTTAATCAATGAGAACACGTTATAAAAATTAAAAAATAAAAGCATTCCAATAGATCTCCTTGTTAGCGTGTGAAATTGTGTGGAACAAAAAGACAAAAGAGTCTGATCAAGTGTGTATGCTCCACTCTAACTCCAACCACTAAATCATGTGGTTGAATAAAAGACAAACTGCAACAATAATAGATAAAAATAAATTAACCTACAAAAGCTGCATTAATACCCTTATAAAAATGATGAGCATTGCAACATAATGTTACTAGATAACCAAAATTATTGAAACATTGCAAACATGGAAACGCTGCAAATTGCTGATATATTCGGAGAACAGTGTTTTACAGCCCAGTCTCCACTGTTGAACTACAAAATTCAAGTGCTACCTTACAGCTATACAAAGATTCCGAATGATGAATTCAGAAAGGTCAATTGTGAACCGATGATGACTGAAATGAATCCTGCCCAGGTGGTGAAGATATAATAGGAGTATCAAGGACTCAGATTAATCTGTGATGTTTGGCTACCCAATTTCTGACCTCTAATTAGGTAATCAACAGGAATGAACTGGTCCTAGAGACCCAAATTCCAACTCGGAAGGTAGTACTGTACTTGCATCATTTAGGTTGTGTTGCAATATAACAGCTGGTGCCCTTGTGCCCGTTCTAGGATGACCATTACTGTTTGCAGTATAAGACCCCGCGGATGTGGTTTGATTCGTAGGTGCGGAGATTGGACTCAGGGGAGGTGAACCTCTTCTATACATTGTCTGATGCAGCGAATTAATGTTTCTCTCCGGGTCAGACGCAGAATTCTTCTGAGGTTTCATCATATTTTGAGCTCGAGGTTCGTGCTTGTTGTGCTGTCCACGACCTACAAGTACAAACACTACATGATCAGCAGAATAGGAGTTGTGTTGATCTAAAAAAAAGTAGAATTTGCAAATGCTGAAAAAAAAATTTTAAATCGAAAAGAAAGTAATCTAATTTGACTAGATCCTACTAAAGAAAAATAAATAACTAAATAAACAAAATCCCTCTAGAAAATTAAAATACTAACATACCCATACCTTGTCCTAAACTCCTGTACCGAGATGTATGTGACTGGTTTACTCCTTCCCGATCTTTCCGATCCTGCTGGCTATGAGCTCCATGTTGATTGCCTCCCCTTGCTCCAGAACCTACCCTCTCTCGAGAGGAATATGCGTGCCTCTGAGAAAATCAACATCCGTTAGAAAGCTAGACGAGTTGAAGAAGCTCCAATAATAAGATAACTGCACCTATATATCTCAGGAAATAATAAGATAAACCACTGTTCTGTATCTCCAACCAATTTGATAGACCAAGGCAACTCAAAAACTGTGTGTAGTTACCGACCACTCAACAAAGGCTCACTCATCAATAACAGCTGCAGTACACGTCCAAAGGATGAGTAATCACAACGATCAAGTGAAGTACCGCAGAGATACTGTTCTGAAGCTTGAAATTGCTCCACATCGAAGCAATTTCCAGTAGCCATTCATAAAAATCGACCCATTCAGGGAATTTATACTTCACACCACTTGGAGTGAATGCTCTTGCGTCCAAAAGCATGTGTTCATAATATAAACAAGCAGCTATATCTAGCCATGCATAGTTGATAACATCTTGCCCCAAAAGTTGCTGAGATAAACCTAAATGCACGAGCATACAAATCCATGGAAATTGCTAAAGCATTGCAATTACAGGATTCACAACATACAAATAGATAATAAAATCTTACCGGTTTGGGAATGTAGGTGCCTGTGCCAATCCTAGACTTAGGTAAAGTATCCACATTGTCGTGGACAGGAAAGCTCCGCGGTGGATGTAATCCCTCTGCCATTCGATCACGAGAAGGATATAACGGCATCGTTACACCAAATGGATATGGAATGTTCGGACCAGCATGAAGGTCCAAGTTTCCATGAAATCTGGTTGACCCCTCCCATACTTGAGGAACTTGTTGGAACTTCATAGCAGAATTAGGACCAGGAAAATCCGCATTAGAATACTGCATTAAGCGCCGAAGCTGCTCTTCGTGAGTTGAAAGGTCGCCACGCAGTATGTCGTCCTGCAGGTCACCAGGATTACCCTCCTCACTAGTACTCTCCACATGAGGTGTTTCCATGATGTTGCCTGCGCTATGAGGTATTCTGTTGCCTACCCCTATCGGCCGCTCAGCAATATCCACACCAACCTGCAGTTTTAAGAATCTTTAACTTAGAATTTCTAATAGGAGATAGAAGGAAGATCTGAAAGTATCAACAAAGATCAAAGGCAGCAATTATGGGAAAAACTATTACCGAAATGAATAAAGTATGCCCTTTGCATGGAAACCAGGTAGAGAAACAGCTATGACAAAGTTACCGTGCTACAAGGTGTCCTAGGTACGATACAAATATGAAAGAGAAAGCATGCACAATAAAAACAGATTCCTCTCCGGACAGAATGTACTGACAAGATCCTGGCAACAGTAATTAGGACTTTCCATTTCAACTGGAAATCCGAACATACTTCGAGACAATGAAGATATGCAACATGCAACAGAAAAATCGAGCCCAGAAGAGCGAAGGCAACGCATGCAAGGACAAGTAAGAGGTAATCTGAATCCCTAAACAAAAGAACTAACCTGTGGCATAGTCCTTGTTCTCGAGTCTTCAGATGACTGAGATCTAAGGATGTTTGTTGCAAAATCCATGGAGCAATTGGAATGCAGGGAACCTACAGAGTCGACTCTAACAACACCATCTGTGCCCGCGGGAAGGGTAAGAAAAGGGGAGTTGCTTCGGCTATAGTAAATTGGCTGGGGAGATGTCATGGGCATCAAAGAAGTCCCCGTTGGGCAATTTCTGAAGGACGAACCGATTGAAACGGATGCGAACTCAGATATTGGTGGAGGATATGAACCAGTACTGCAAGATACACCAACAGATACAGGCATAACCACCATTCTCTCTAATGTGGACGAGGAGCTCGAATCGGTTCCAGAACCTCCTTGATTGGTGGGCGCTTGAAGAGACTGGTATGACGCCATTCCAGCAGGTTCCAGTGTCACAGAGTGAACTGAAGAGCTTCTATGATAGTTAGGGACAGCCTTAGGCACCATCTCCTCGTAACTATGAGCTGAGGTAAATGGTGGTACATGCGGTTGGGAAGCTTGAGAACTTCCAACAGAGGCATCTTCTAAATTTCCCTGACTAAACCACTGCAGAGGCAAATCAGCTGCGTTGCCATCCACATTTCGAACAACTTCCATTTCACACGCATCATTATGTGATCTGACTATTCTGTAAAGTTGTTTATTACCATTTGTGTCTTTCAAAGATTTTCCTGCAGACGCCTTCACATTCGAGCTATTTGAGATGTTTTCTCTGTTGTTCAACCCTGGTTCCAAATACTCTGTCCTTTCTTCCATATTGCTAGAAGCTGCACGTTGTCCCTCATCACCTAACGATGATACAGACGGGCTTTCATCTACCGGTGAATGTTTTTGCAACGCCGCCATCTCAACAGCACAACCACGACCTCCTGAAGCAGCATTTGATTTCCCAGAAACTTGAGGCAGCACTGGAGAGGCACCAAAGAAGGGAATCGCAGACCCAATGGACACAGGTGGATTTCCAATGAAAACAGAGCGAAATGGAGAGGCATTGGGGCTGACCGAAACCCTTTGCAGTGGCTGCGCTTGGTCCTAAGCACAAAACAAGTCGGAGTAAAGAAACTGCTGACAATCGTTCCAAAAATAAATAAATATTTTTTTAAAAGATTTAAAAACAGTCACCTGATAATTCATTGACGTACGAAATCGAATGCACCCAATCTACAGAAAGATCACTGATATGAATTAAATACTACATCTAGGATGAATAGGACACAATACAGCTGAATATTACCCAGAAAAAAAACCAGAACCATTAATAAAAATCTCAAACTCATGCGACTTTAGGAAGCTAACAAGAAATCTCATTCTAAAGCACCTCAAAGGAAAATATGATAGTGCACATCATCAAAAGATCATGTACCACAACGAATCTCACCTCAAGAGGTGACCAGCATTGCTCCTGCTGCTCTTCCGCATGAAAGGAAAAGCCCCCAATATGACTATCAGCACTATCTCCTAAAGTTCCAACCGAAATAGTGTACGCTGGAGATGCTGAAAAGGTGGACGGCATGCACGAAATCTGCATGGGTGAGTGAGAAGTTGCCCGATTAAGAGACGAATCCCCTGACGGAGAACTAAGGTGAGTGGCGCGAAAATTTGATGCGGAAGGAGGTCCTGCTAAACCCAATACAGGAATAGGAATGGCAGAAGGTACTGCCAAATTCATTTGAACAGGGTGGACATATGGTAGTAAGTGTACATGAGGAGCAAGATTGGAATACAACAATGACTGTGACACAGTGTGACTACCACGGTCCTGATTATGCCCCTGACAGGAATTATCACCAGGAAAAGTAGGGTCTTTCTGATGTATTACGCCTTTATTATTAGTGATCTTACTCTCCTCGGTTGCTATTCTTCCAGATATGGAAGTAGCAATCTCGTCATCGGAAAAAGCCTTGGACAGAAAGTTTGCGTGGCTAGAATTGGTTTTAAATTCCCCTGACGGTCCAAGTGATCCCCTCTGATCAAGACTCGAATGGGCAAGACTTGAGTCGGAAATATTCCTGCTTCGAGACATATCACCATGTCTAAATGAATCGCCTAATGAGGATTTCAGTCGCAATGAATCTGGACTTGGTTCCGTTCTTTGATATTCCCCAACTACCGGAGTTTTAGAGTGATTAGCATATTCGTGCTCCTCACCAAACCTGCACCATATGAAGCTATGATTAGATACACCAAATCCAGAATGTGTATAAAAATAGAAATTGTCCAGGAAAAAGAGGGCTCAATTACAAATCACCTGCGGTTTGTACTCTTTTCAAAGTGCTCCTGTGGAGAGTAATAATTGGGTCCTTTGGTTTGCACTCTAGCTGTATCTGCATCAACATTGGTATACCGGCCTCTTCCACCAACTTGTCTCAACTGTTCTTCGGAACTCACAACGTTCGAGTTGCCAGGAATTGCCTTGACAGATCCTGCCTCTGATCCTATAAGTATCTCTTGCTTATTATCTACTGAAAACGAAACTGTGTCCGTGATATTTCCATCATCTCTACCACTGCTACCAGAGAAAGTTGTATCAATCGTTGTCGAGGAATCCCTTCTCTGCCTCGTGAAGTCATTCTGCATATCATTCAACTGTTCTGGAACATCGAAGTCGCTACGAGGTTTATCGTCTAATCGTGCTGGCCAACTCCCGTACTGCGATTGAGCTCTGATATTATCTCCTGCATAAGTTAGAGATCTCTGAGATGAAACAAAATCTGCTCCGCTCTCTTGCCTATATCCACCAGATAACCTCTCGTGCGGGTGGGCACTTCCAGCTCCTGAGATAGGATGCTGTAAACCACGTAAATGAGGGATGCCACTGTCGGGTCTCCCAGCACTGCGATACCGCTCTAAACTTTTGAATGTACAAGAAAAGAATGACTTAAACTTTTCAGTAATCTGATCTTTAGGACATTCGAGAACTTCTCCTAGCGTACGCGCTCCTAAACCAAATGCTGAACGTATCCTCTTGAAACTTCCTGGAAACAGAATTCGAATAAAATTACCAAGACATCATCTACAACACTGGTGATGACCAGAGAAAGTCACAAAAACAAATAAATTAGAAAAATATGAGGACAGTTGGTGTCATTCCTCACATTAAGTACTCTAGGACTACCAATTAGCTGTCACGTAAAAGCCTTCAATCTGCAATACTAAGATAAGTGACGGCAGATGAAGGCTTCAGGGCGTGGTCATTAAAAAAACGCAGGATGCACCAGTGGTTGATGAAAGAAGTTTATATACGCACCAACATTAACACTGCGACCAAGATTGTTGGTGTGGCGTATTGGATCTACAACATTCAAATACTTGGGGTTAAAAATCCGTCCTTGACTGCTCTCTAAACCAGTCCGAACATCTGAATATTGTTTAATGCATTCCTCAATGAATTCCTCACTAAAGAACAATTTCCCCCCAACCTCCCAAGGAGGCTTGGCAACAGCCCTCCATCCTCCATCCTTCCAAAAAGGCTCTGCAAGGACAAAAGAAGAACTTTCTATCAGTACCTTTTGACAATAAAAGGCAACAAAAGCAGTACTCCACCACCGGAGAGGTAGAAAAAGGTACGACCATAGATTGGAAAGAAAATATATAGTCAGATGAATCCCAACAAGATCATTTTTTTTTTTGAAAGCATTCACTGGTCCGGGAACACAAGTTTACATAATGAGCAGGGAATTAGTAAAATTTAGCTGTAGCTGCTGCGCCAAATTTGTCGTATCTAGTTTCAAATTGCACTGAAATGGCATAAGCGAAAGTGACAGATGATTACACAAAGAATGCTATTACTTTTGTGGTGAAAGTAAAAACTTAATAAAAACTTCCTATCCCGGATTCTTAAACTTGTTAAACAACCATAAACCAGACATAAGAAGGCACTGCATACCAGAAGGTTTTTTGGTATCACGAACCAGAGGCACTGGACCCCAAATGCTTAGACAGTACAGGTCCCAGTCAAAATTGCAGAAATAAATCAGAAATAGATAAAGCACCTGAGATACATTCGCAACAACGACAAACGATTAGAGAATTGTGTTCGCTAAATTTCCACTCCCATACTAAAATCCACAATGGACAGCATAAAAAGAGTCGTGCTACATAACAACGGCCACACTAAATGATGCTGTATCTCATTGTGCAGCTGCTATCAGACTGGAGGAAGGAACAACAATTCATAATATACAAAAATTGCAAATTCTGGTCCTAATTACAGACACTTGCAGAATTCGCAGTAGAGCCAACCCATAGAGGAAATGAGCACTAAATCCACGACTACGCTCGACACATCCGCACAATAAACGAATGCCATAAATATTACAATCTAACAACTGCGACATTTGCACAGAGCATGAAAGCACAACTTAAACCAATGTAGCCGAATATCATGGAGCTCCACATGATCGCCGACAATCATGTAACAAAGTTGAATAGAATAGTATACAAATTACATGATATTTCACTGTATCTTTTTCTCTAAAATTAGATCTTTACATACAGTTTTCAACATAAAAACGAATCGAAGGTACAAGTGAAAATCATATTTTTAAATAACTTAAACAAACCATAAGATCACTAACCTCCAACGGTCCATGCAACGATCGCATGGAATGAAAGACATGGAATATATACAACACAAGGGTCTCCAGAGCAAATGTAGATATAAGGCCATGGTGTGCTCCTAGAATGCGGCTCTCGTAATAGCACCACGCTTTCACCAATATAACGCTTCGTTTAAACAGATGATTCAGGCCTATGTTCTCATCCACCTGCAACCAAATATCCACGCACACCATGGAATCATTGCTAAGATTGACTAACTTCTGACAAACCACCTCATTCTGCTAGATGGGATGGAATTAAAATGCAAATGTACTCACATTGAACAGAACCATTAATTCAATTATTACTGAAGACACGCTTCACCAAACTCACAATCATCATTCACTCATGACCGAGGTGATTACGACCACTGTGATCAAGGCGGCATAACCACTAAATTACTGTTTGGAGTAAAATTACAATTGAAATAATTTTAACTTCTTCTCATGTTGGGCTACTCAGTGGTGAATGAAATACTACGTGCTTCACTAGGAGGAAACTCCTTGGTGAAGAACAATAGCTTGCACCTGAGTTTAAGCAAAATTGAATTTCACCAGAAGATTCACCTCTAATGAAATGTGTTTTTACCCAAATTATTACATCCAATATATGAATTCTCGTATAATTTGACGTTCATTTTAATTTGATGTGTTCGATGTCTTTCCATAATCATTATGGAAGAAGAAGAAGACAAACTAGAAATTTAGAAAATAAGTACCCTAAAACACAGAAAATTCAAGTAACAACACAGTTCCTTTAAACACCAGTAACCTCCAGACACCTGACCTCTTCCACTTCGACGCAGGGATGATCTAACGCAATCTTCCAAAGGACATCACCAAAAGACAAGAGTATGAGGTGCTACTTAAACCGCACATTATCAGGTGCTACAGAAGTCGAATACAAGGGAGTCGTTCATGTACTTCTTAACACGTCGTTGCAGTTGCATCACATTAATGTGATTAAAACTAAGATGCGCTGCACTTCACAGACTATACCACGGCACTTCACAAGCATCAGACATCTGGAACAACGATACAGATTCACAGATACTCGTAGAAGTAACGAAAGTCTCATGCATCAAAAATCACAAGTGCTTCTCTGTGTGCGTCAGGATGCTAATCTACTGCATAAACTACTCGGAAAAAAAAATTAGAAAATCTCTCCACAAATTGCCTCAAGAATGCAGTTAAGATTATATCAGTCAAGCGCGGCTTCCGTCTATCAGATTCTTCTACCAGGCAGTTGAATAATACCAATGCTACTTGCTGAAGCTGTTTATAACGTTCAAACGCTCATACATTTTACATGCATTCAAGACGTTAAGCTCTCACAATGCAAAAGCCACACATGTAATATAACCTAGAGTAAACAAACAACACACTTGACATACCCGTTCAAGGAAGCAAAGAGTAGACAGACCCCCAATCTGATTGAATGAAATATCCACAACAATATTCTCCACCAAGCATTTGATGATTTTAACCTGTGCAATGGCATGCAACTTCAGAGAACAACGGTAAAATCTAAAATTATGCGAGTCACAGAAGCAAGAGAAGAAATTGCAGTTTAAGCGGAGACATTATCCGTCACATTGAACTAACCTAAATAACAAGCGAAGGGGGAAAAAAGCAAAAAAAGCAAAGAGAGAAACCGTTAGACATCCTTACTTCTGCCTGTATATATTGAACTTCTTTCACTCGAAACTCGGCACCAGCATCATCCTCAGCTTGTTTGAGGGCCTTCAACACATCTTGTGCCCAAGTCTCTTTCAGATCATTCCGAGCAAATACGTATAGATCAATATCTCCATCTGGCAGATAAGTCTTAAGTGGTACGGAGCCGGATGTCACTACCTGTTACATGGAAAAAGAACGGCATGAACAGAGTTGATTGATCAGGGGAGAGTTTCATCTAGTGAGGATCATCAGCACTTCCCACGAAAATCGTCTTGATTATGAAGAGTGAAAACTAGGAAAACAAACTTGGTGTACCTGATCCATACAAGAAGGAAGCAGAATCCATCTACTTTCTGCACTAGTATTGAATCTTAAGCGGGAAGAATGAATGGATGTAAAAACCAGAATTGACATACCGCTGAGTATCTAACAGCACCTAAAGAAGGACGCACTATAAAAACCTATACGTACTCTCGAAGATAACAGCGATTTTCACTTGAAGTTTTGGAATACCACGAGCCTCAAAAGTAAATCCCTCAAACTTCTAATGGTAATTTTACCCAACTGTGTGAAACAGCGGTCATGAGCGTCATAAGTTCCTAACTTCCGCTTCTTGCTAGACGAATAAAACTTTATAAAGAGTATAAGTTGTGGTTGAGAACTTCTTCAAACAAATAATGCTCATTACCCAACACTCAATAATTAAATTAACTCTAAAAATGAAATTTGAAATCAGTACTTCAAGATACGTATAAAAGCCGTCAACACTTCAGATTATAAGAAAGTCCTTACCCTTTGACAACTCTAGATTTGAAATTTACATTTCCGCAATAATCAAGCATCCTTATAAAAGAGTTAAACATGACGAGAATTCATATGACCGTACATCGATGTTATATTTTAAATATGTTAAAAGATGCATTACCCTCCAAGTTCATCTCAAGATCCAACCATACACGCGTAAAGAAATTTGGATCGAACATTTCATGACAAATTAT
This sequence comes from Physcomitrellopsis africana, assembly GCA_036785485.1. Taxonomy (NCBI): domain Eukaryota; kingdom Viridiplantae; phylum Streptophyta; class Bryopsida; order Funariales; family Funariaceae; genus Physcomitrellopsis; species Physcomitrellopsis africana. The sequence continues at coordinate 57,840 of JAWRVF010000011.1, forward strand.
ACGACCGGCATAAATACGAACATGTGACCTAAAGTTTAAAATGAACAAAAAGACATATATTTGCTACGTTGAGTTCATGAATCAGAGCTGAGACCTCGCATTCAAAGCGGTCTCTGATGAGACGCTGAACAAAGTCAGTAACAGCTGTCCGTCTCTTCTCCGATAGTCGAGTAGGCTTAATAGAATCAATAAGTTCAGCAGTCTGGCCTTCAGCTCTAGTCCACCAATCATCTTCCTTTTTAGCTGCAGAGGAATGCGCAGAAGCAAACAGGGAAGCACCTTCGGCAGTAAGGCCGCTAGGCTTTGGCCAGCTTTCAGGATAGTCCATGCAAACCGTTTCCCCACCCGGCACCCTGTCTACTTCCCTCAGTTCACGTCAAAACGAGATTCTTACTTCTCACCTAACACTCCCCACCTCTCCTTGGACTCATTTCCGTCGTTCTTCAAGTCTTCTTTAACCGCATTTAGAGATCTAATAATTCTTCTTGGTAAATATAGAATTATTTCAGTGAAGCTCGATACCTCTTTCCTGGTCCTTTCAGTACAAGATGACTTCGAGAAAAAGCCAGAATGGTAGCCAGGATTGTAATAAAACCTTACTTCAATTAAAAGAGGAAATGATGTACTGAGCTTAACGACGTCCTGTGCCAATCACTGCATGGATGATCAGCTCACATGACTTCATCCTGCGGCATCTCCGCAGTATGTGAGATTGTTGACTGATCAATTGAGGAATATATTAATAGACTGCAACCAACAGTAATAACTTCAGCCCTCATGTATGATACAATGAGACATCAAAAAACTACAAATAAACAAATAAATACAATGACAACCCTATATGCTCTTCAAGTCAGAGCCAGTGTCTTATCAAAACGGATACTCTACAGTAGATGCGTTAAGAACCAACTCCAACAAAGTGAGCCTCCAGAAATTACCCAACGTGCTGCGTCTACCAAGACACAAACCCAACTGTAACACTGGGCACTTAAACTAGTTTAAAATTTCTGAAATCGTGTGACCAAATGAACCGGATTTACCTCATTACAATCACATGGCTGCAGCGAGTACACGGCTGAAAAACCCTAAAGCTACAATGTGATTTCAACTGTGATCTCCTTCTAAACATCTCTCTTCACCATGAGTATACCAGGCAGATTCCGGATACCCTCTTTAACTCTACAAGTGCAAAATACCCTTCCCGAAGTGGCCAAAACCGCGATCAGACCTTGAAATACAGTAACCTAAAGCAACTTCAATTCCATGTCCAGAGTTCCCAAAGATATGGTGACCATATCCCCACAATGGACCATAATGAAGTAAGCAATATCCACATTCCTTTCACTGCCCTGACTAAACTAATGTCACATAACTATTCCATCGACCCCCCTCCCCTAGGGACTCCAAAAACACCAGAAACTCTTTGAATCTACATGTAAACATAATATTCGAAAGATAGCACATGAATGCTGAGAAATCCAAAATTGCTCCCACCCCGCCAGCTGATACACCTTCCACCAAGATATTAAAATCTAACCCAAAATGACAACCACTCGCAACAACAGTCTAGTTAAACACCAGCAGGGTTGTAACAACTCATTCGACTTGAGAGAGGGGGAAAAAGGCCGAACGAAACAGCGTCGACAAACGAGCACCAAGTCCACACGCACCATCAACAAGTAGAGAAAATGGCGAATGTACACAGTCCAGTTCCGAACTCCTGCGGGAGCTTCCCAACGAACCCAAAATTGCGAAGACTTACCGGACGATGATTTCTTTGAGCACTCTAGGTGCTGGTGCCGGTGGACAGCATACAAAATTGTGCGAGGTGGGTCTGTGAGCTCGCTTCGCGCTCAGTGACAGTGGTGATAGCGATGGTGTTGCGAAGCCCTAATCATAAAGGCCTCGTGAAGGCGAGGTGGGTTCATACGGAATTAGGGCGAGGGAGGGCGCCACTGCAAGCCGGGTTTCACGAGCTGGGACTGGCATGTATGAAGCCAGGTATTCGAGGCAATTCTATGGACCGCCATTCTCTGCTCTGAGCCATCGCCTCTCTTCTCCCTTTCCATCCATCAGCTCGCCGCTCTCTGTCTGCGACATACTGTCTCCGTAAACCCCTCTCCGAAACCTCCTGGTCCCTGGATAGATAAAAACCATTTTTATTCATTATATGGATGCATGTCTCTGTCCAAACAAGCGGAAATTTTTGCTATATTTGAAACCTGCATATACATGAATTTAGTGATGAAACCTAATCATCATTAAAGCGAATGTGATCTGCAAAAGCAAAATAATACTTAAAAGCTCAACTTTCTTAAAGGAGTATTATCAGATAATAATGTAAAAATATGTTTCCGATTCGTAAGATGTATTCAGTGTAATCGATAAGTTGAATTGAACGGTATAACATCGAAAATATAATTACTATTTTTTGTTATACAAAATGCATGTACGACGAACAAGATATCAAGATCATTGTCTTGTTCATGAGCAGTGGCTTGTTCTGGACTAAAAGCCAAGAAGTTCCTGCTTCGAAGATGACCAGGCTACTAGATGTAAACGAATTCTGCGGACCAAAATTAGTTTTTTTTAGGTTAACTTCCACACGGTAAGTTTCAACGCAATCGGCTTCAACATATTCCAGTGAAGAGATGGCAAGATGTGAACGCACTCATAAATTTGATGCCAAGTGGTGCACAATTCAAGAGATTCCATGTCCCACGTTGCAGCTGTGACCACGATGAAGGAATCAAAAAAGGTAGGCCCTCATTTGACTTTGAGCAAATACATTTCGCGAGCTCTAAATGGTCCTCACCAAAAATATGTTACAAGTGAACTGTTCTACACACAATTGCAGTCAACGGCTTTTACCATTGTAACCCCTACAACCCTGAAGTCTGCCACATAAAAATATCAGCTATGAGAGTTCGCAACTGGTCGATATGAAGCTTCAAAATCTGGTTCTTCCTGGCCACCTCCTGAAACAAAAAATGAAATCACGACGCCATCATCAGACCACATCGTCTGACATAAACTAGATCAAAGTGAAAAAAGAGTGGCTTGATCGACAATAAGCAAGTCACTCTTCACGTATGGGCAGAACGATTACAACATCAAGGATGGTTTAATAAGAATAGATGAGCACAGATATGTGTAAGGATTTCCTCAGATAGTCTTCCAACTAAATGTCATCTGACAGATAGTCGTGCTCGCTGATAATTGAGGAATGTGTCATTCGTGAAAGAGTTGTAAAGTGTAACACGATTTGTGATCAATCGCTGGATTGACTTGAGAACACAGAAGCCATTCATTCATCCCATTCAGGAACTTATTCAAAACCACACTGAATAATGCATTCTGCGAGGAAAACGAACCTCTCTTAGATCGTTCGCTCGTTGTTCAAGATAATCCACTTCGTCTGTATCAATATTCTCTACGGTAGCACCATCACCTTCCGCCCTGGCAGCCTGTCGAATGATACGGTTCAAGTTTGTGGCTAAGGTATTCCAGGTGAACGTAGGAAGGAACACACAACTAAATAGTTTCTTAGGTAAACAATTTTGCATTAATCGTGGATCGACAATCCTAGCGAAATGATGAGGATGATTCTAATAACTAGTGAGAAACTAAATCATCAAAAATGTGGCTTCGCAACTTCAAGATTCTAAGTCAAAGACATTTTGGATTCATCGTCCCTCATTCCCGTGCTCTGGTAAATTTTAGTGAAACGTACATTCTGGTTGAATATAAAACACATTAACTATTTTAAATCACCCGCAATTCATCTCAATTCAGAGCCACGGTCCAAGAAAAATAAATAAACAGTAAAAAACGATTGGCGCAATAATTCAAACCAACAGTAATGAACGTTCTTGAGAATCAAACCTGAGTTTGCTTCACAATGGCGGTAACGGTAGCACGCAGCGCTGCTGTGGCATTCCGGTACCGAAAGCGAGTGGCACCCAAAGCCGTCAATCCTTCACCACCATCCGATCCTTTTTCCTTCGTCACGCCACTCTCTCCTCCTGCCGTGGTAGCACCACTCCCACCCTCATTCGCCCCGTCCGCACTAGAATCAGCAGGAGCATTGCTCCCCGCCTGTAATGAAGGAGCCACCCAGAAGCTAGGACTACACAAGGCACGATTCAATGAGAGCAGAATGTCGTGCGCCGCTTCCACGACAGTGTCTAATTGCTTCTGTCCATCCACTGCGAGGTCTTGCAACGTCTTGGGCGCAGAGACAACGAGGGCAGCGGACTGTCCTTGCTTGACGGCGTCAGTCCCCTCCATGGCCAGAGCCCTCTCTGCAAATGCGCCCGAAAACTCCCGCACGTCACGCCTCTGCTAACCCCAAACCTACACCGGAGGTAACAGAACAAAATCATTCTCTCATATTAGGATGTGCCATCGGCTGTATAATGACTCTAATCGACTATTTACCAATATTACCCATTTCATACATGAGTTCACCAAGTTTATAGTATGATTCCATCGCTTTCCACGATAATATACGAATGTACCTACACCAGTATACCGAAATGCTGGCAGCAACCGATGAGGCACCAAATGTGTAGAAACTCAAGATTTACGAAGTATTGCACCCCTAACTTCGGAAGAAGTGCGACATAAACTTTCAAAAAAAAAGGCACGTGAACAGCAATTATCGAAAACAACATATCGAACTTAACAGTACATTTACTTAAATAATAGCAACCATTCACCGTGCTGTCGACACAAAATAAGCAAACAGAAGAAGCAGTGCAATGTGACGCCGCACACACGCTCAGAAAAGAAAACTAAAAATACCACACGATCTCATCAAGACCACGGGAAGCATAGACTGCAAGGATTTCCAGACTACATCACGTCCTTACACTGTAAAGAAACTCCACGAAAACTCTCACCGCTTGTTCAACATCGAAGAAAAACCACAAACAGCCTCTACCACGAAGAAACGAGAAACTAAGAGAGGAAAGCGCGACGCATTCTTACTTCTGTCCGTGTGATTCGAACTTGATTCGCTCCAAAACAATGCACCGGCATTCTCCTCAGCTGATTCCAGAGTTATCACCACATGTTGTATCGAAATCTGTCTTGATTTCCCGCGGACAGAGAAAGTCGTGGTGGTATATGGTGAATGAGACACGGTGCCCTCACTCCAAACCCACAACCCTAATTACAGCAAATCCCTGGATTCAGCAAACCCGAAACCGCAAAACCTTCGCTGATTGCACCTGCGAGGACAAATGGTTTGCAGGGTACTGGGTCGGTGACATTGCTCGGGAGCGATGGCGCTGCAAAACCCTAATCATCGAGACACATCGCCATGGCGACAAGACATGGACACAGGCCATGCAAAGAATGTTCAACGTTTTGATGAACTGATTAGCTGTGTTTTTAGCATCTTAGTGAGTAGGACTAGCCAACTACATGGTTATTTAATTTGCAATGCTGATTTTTTATTGCTCATATTGAATTCAGATTCATCACGTTTGAGACTCAATACATTTAAAAACTGTTTTGTTCATGTCTATGTCACAAGTTAGTTTTGAAATATATATTGAATTTTCATCATCTAGTTGACAGTATTAATTAAGTAATCGACTTGACAAATCAGCAGTGTTGACTAATAAAGTTCACAGTTTTTAATTAATATGTTTAAATATGTTCAAATCATTTTTTTCAAAACTCATGCATTCCAAAGTTTGTCTTGAAAGATTTAATGACAAAAATAAATCTAGTTTAAATTAAACCAAAAGAATCACAAAATATCTTATTATTGTTGAATGTTGTACTTTAAAGCATAAATTGATTAATTTTACACATATACATGTGTAAATATATTGAAGGTGGTGGTGCATGTTTTGTTTGCATGACAATTTCATCTCTGTATTCTTTGTGATGCTTCAACATTTTGTTCATCCACTTGTTCTAACAACCAACTATTCAAATCTCTATCATTTAACCATCCATGGACCTAAGTAATAGCAAATGTAGAAAATCCCTACTACATGGAGTTAGATTCTAATTGTGATAGATCAAAAGTGTACAAAATGTTATTAGACAACCACCACCCTTGTGGCTTGTTACCTAGTTAGAAAGTAAATCCACCATCTATTAGATTAGGGTTTTTATTGCCACTATCATGTCATAATTCCCATATCAATGCACATTTAAGCAATAATTCTTAATCTTAATGCAATTATTTGCTTGGATTTTCATCACAATCTTAAACATCACCTTACACCATAATAATAACTACAATTAAACCTTTATTACTCAAAACATTGCACAAGATAGGAGAACCTCAAATCATTAGTTGTTTTATATTTTTATTTAACTCAATATTTCTTTGCATTTTAGTTCCACTCTTTGATCAAATTCTACTTCAAAAGCTCATCACCTTCTATTTGTTGTTAGCCAAGAATATAAACAAAATCTAATTTTCACATTTCTTTTTTATTTTTATTTTAAGTTAGATTTTTAATATATTTAAATTTATAATAATATATATTTATATTTTATTTTAAAAATATATATTTATTTTTAAATAATTTTTATAACTACATGTTTATATATATTTATATAAATTTTATTAATATCATATTAATAATATACCATATTTTAAAGTATATTATAATTAATAATTAAAAAATATTATTTGATTATAAATAGTAAGTTAATAAAAATATTAAAGTATAAAAAAAAATGTCTAATTTTAAATATTATTTACAAATAACATATATGTGTTTTTAAAAAATAAGTTTAAATAAATAACATAAATCTATACTTTATATTAAAATATATGAAGTGGTGTAATACATGTGTTAAATTTTGTAAGTAAATTAATATTTATAAACCTAAATTTATATTTTTATCTATGTTATATTTTTATATTAAAATAAGTATTATATAAGAATTTAAAAAAACAAAGTCTTAAAATAGATTGGTGAATTAATATGTTAGTTTCAAATCCAAACAAGGGTTCCAAGTACTATTATATATACATACATACATCTCAACAATATGAAATTCTTACATACTTTTGTATGTTGCAAAACATGATTTACAAAATATGTTAATTTTGAAAAATATAGATACACTTATAATCAAAATAATTATTAAATGTCATTATTATCTCATTATACACACTTTTTTATTTGTTATATATATTTTATGTGTTTATCTTTTATATATATATAGACAGATAAGGTTTTGCTAATGCCATCTACCACATGCCACCACAATTTGCCATCCATCTTATGCCACCACAATTCGCCATCCATTTTATGCCACCACAACTTACCACCCACTCAACATATTTCTTTATTTTTAAAATTCCAATAAAAAAATTTGTTAATATTCCCAACATGTTTTATTTAATAAAATTAAATAGAATTTACTTTTGATTTTAATAAAAGATAATTAAAATTTTAATAAGAATAAGTTGTAGTGGCATTAGCAAAAATTGTGGTGGTTTTAATAACACTTTATATGTATGTGTATAGATATATATATAATGTGTTTATATTTTATTCATATTTATTTTTATAATGGACATTGATATATACATATATATATAATATAATAATTTAATTTCTAAAATAAATAAAAATAAATATTTCATTGTAAAAATTTTATTTTTTAAAATTTTGTATAGGATGATCTTGTAATATTTTGATGCTTTATTAATTTTAACTTATTTTAGCTCATTATTAAAGTGATTTTGTCTACACTTTTTTTTAGACAAACTATACAATAGAAAATTTGTATTTCTTTGTATTTAGTTTAATTCTTAAACCAATTTGATCTGCTATCAAATCCTTTTAATTTCCTTTTATTCAAATTTATTGTATTCCTCTTGTTTTTGGATAATTTAAATGTTTATTAAAAACAAGTTTGTAGTGGCAAATAGAAAAAAAAACTCGTCTTGTTGAAAAAGAATGCAGGGTGTTTCTTCTGTGTGATTGTTATATATATATATATATATATATATATATGAGACATAAATATGTGGTTGCAAGTGATGAATAATGACTTAAATAGGATATACTGTTTAAATTTGAAGATTATCATTTTTATGAGCAATTAGCTATTAAAGCACTTGCAAATGTGAGATGCAATTCTTGGATTTTTTTTAATTGAGGATTAAAATAAAAACTGCAAAATAAAAAATAACACACATTCATTTACAAATCTATATAAAGTCACGAGATACAATAACCAGGACTACTCTTTTAGCAAGTTTAAAAACTTGTTGTTTTGGCATAAATATTTACTAAATACATTATTTCAATAAATTGATATGTTTCTTTATATACTTTGAATCCAACCTGTGAAAAAAGTGATATGAATGCTATTGGACAGTTTTTGATTTCAGCTTTGAATTGCCTTGAGCTGAAACAAATTTGTTTTTGAAGATTAATACATTGTATCTGTTTTTCTGGTTTAATATAATGGATACATGTCTTTGACACATGGAAATCTGACCCTACATATGTCAGGACTAGGCCTATACTTTTAAACATTGGAAACGAATTTGTTTAAAAATATACATTTTATTAATCAAGAATTAGCATCCAAAGTATCATAAATAATAAACTATCTAAACTTAGGCCACAGCTAGTCTAACACCACCAATTACGAGGGCATTTGGAATTGAGCGTTGGATGAAGCTGTTTCGTCTTCATCCAACTTTCAAGAATATCGGGGGCTTGGTGTCGATGAGCAAGGCGAGAGGCGGTCCACGTGGCAGAGGGCTGAGCATAAAACTCGAGGGGCTTGTGGAGGCTCATTTGCAGTGCAATATCCACACTCGCGCGCGGCATCTCCTCCTCTATCCCTGATAACCGGAATGTTTGCAAGGAATTGCCGGTCCCCTGCTCTGCGCAGCCATTCAAGCTCTGCTCTGCGCTTCACGTTTGTCTCATCGTAGCTCATTTGTTAGGGCCGGACGGTTGGGTTGTGGATTGATGGGGTGCAACCACACGATTGCCGATGTGGATCTCTGAAATCGGATCTTCGGACGTGAAAATTTTGCCCAGGTTGGGTAGAATTTCCAGTTAGGGTTCGGTTTTGGTGGGAATTGAACGTGTTTTTGATTGATTGAGAGGTAGATTGTAGGAATGTGGTGTGAGGGGAGGTGAGCGGGAAGCGGAAATGATGGCAGGTATGGCGATGCACCCGGCAATGCTGGTGCAGGCGCCGTCGACGTCCAACGGGGTGGCAATGCCGCGGTGTCGTACAGTGAAGGTGGTGCCAAGGAATTGGAACCGTGGATTTGTGGCGGGAGAGAGGGCTTCATTCGCAGCTGGGGATGGAGGGCTGTTGTTTGCGCTTAGAGCTGGGTCAGGGGGAAAGCGTAGAAAGAAGAATGGTGGCCGGGCGTGTGTGTGTATGGCTGCTGATTACTACAAAACTCTTGGAGTTTCGAAGACAGCGACCAAGTCTGAAATCAAGTCTGCTTATCGGAAGCTTGCCCGAAAGGTTGTTTTCTGCCAGCTTTAGCCTCTTTGAGAATTCATTTAGACCTTTGGAGCAATTTGCTTTTGTTTTTTGTTTAATTAATTAATTAATTTATTATTATTATTTTTTTGTGCAGTTCCACTGTACACATGCAGTCATGCCATCTTTCGAGGAATTGGAATTTGGATGGCTTGAAATCAATAGGTTCTGTTAGTAACAGCTATGTGGAAATTTAAGAATTGTTGCTGTATATTCTTTGCAAATTGAGCTGAGATTATATGATTTGAAGCTGCTGGTTAGTTCAGATCTTCATTCTCCGATAAAAGCCAAAATACGGCAGGTGCTGCTGCAGGTTGTTTGAATGCCTGAAGGACTCACGTAAAGTTGTAACAGAGTAACAGAGGGTGTATCTATCTTGAGAATTGTTGATATCGAAGTTATGTGTTGCTTGCATTTTCAGTATCATCCGGATGTCAATAAGGAAGAAGCTGCCGAGGAAAAGTTCAAGGAGATTAGCAATGCCTACGAGGTGAAAATTGCAAGTGAACTCCGTCCACGATCTTAAATTTGTCAGCTATATCATTTGTGTTACATTAGTTTGTTTTATGGGTACTGATTTTGTTCGTGCCTTCCGTTGTAGGTTCTGTCAGATGATGAGAAGAGGCCATTGTATGATCAGTATGGAGAAGCTGCCTTCAAGGGTGGAGCTTCATCTGCTGGTGCTGGGGCTTATGGGGTATGAAGCTTAAATCCTCTTCAACTTGAATTTTGAATATCATTTTTGTCGATTAGGAGCACACATTAGTGCAGTAGATATTTCTGAGAACTTTAACTGTGCAAACTGTAGTTCAATATTGGTTGGAAGGCTTTCAGGTTTTTTGAAATTTATATGCAATATCCTTCCTTTGTAATGCACTCTAGATGTGGTTCTGACCTCGTTGGTTTTGTTTTTTTTTTAGGGAAATCCATTTGACCTCTTTGAGTCTTTCTTCGGTGGCGGAATGGGTGGCATGGGAGGTATGGGTGGCACGGGTGGTATGGGATTCAACACAGGGCAACGCTCTAGATCTATGCAGGGTGATGATATTCGGTAAGAGTATCTGGCTTTGTTGGAGATATTGGTGAACAGATAGTTAAAGAAACAAGTCAGACAGAGTATCAAGCTGGAAGTAGTTCTTTGTATTTTACAATCTATTTTTGGTGTACTAAGAGTATTGTTTGTGGCTACAGATATGATATGACTTTAGAATTTAAGGAGGCCATATTTGGGACTGAACGAACTTTTGACGCCACACATTTAGAGACATGTAGCAGTTGTTCAGGTAGTGGTGCTAAGTCGGGCAGCAGTAGAAAGAGCTGTCAGACTTGTGGTGGTGTAGGGCAAGTTATGCAATCGTCACAAACTCCATTTGGATCGTTTTCTCAGGTATGTCTTTTTGTAGATATGAACTCCTCTTACTAACACCTGTATCTTTCAAGTAGGCAGAAGTTGTCTAATGGTATTTAAATCCTTAATGCCGTCAAAGATGCTGAAGTTGGAGTGACTTTGTTTGCAGGTCTCTACTTGCCCAATGTGTAACGGGGAAGGTGAAGTAATATCTGAATATTGTAGGAAATGTGGTGGAGACGGAAGGCTGCGAGTGAAAAAGAATATAAAAGTGAAGATCCCTGTAGGTGTCAATAATGGAAGCACACTACGTGTTCGTGGGGAGGGTGATGCAGGCCAAAGGGGGTACTATATCTTCTTTCTATGTTCTTGTTGCTTGTGACTCGATCTGTATTGACTTTTTAACTTGATCTTGTGTATTGAATGAAGTTTTCAGTTTCTTGCTGCATATGCTGGTCCCTGTGTGCTTTTTTGATGTGAAATTCGTGATTATTAGTTAATATGCATTTGAATAGCAACAGTTCAGTTGATTAATACTTGTCCAGCTTTGATTTTGTAAAGTTTTTTACATCTTTGGTTTGTCTTTGTATCTGTAGGGGACCACCAGGGGATCTGTATGTCTTTTTGAGCGTGAAGGAAATGCCTGGAATCGTTAGGGAGGGGACTAATCTGTTTTCTAATATCACCATCGATTATACAGATGCTATACTTGGCACAGTTGCTCAGGTTATTCTGTTCAGCCTCACTGTTTTGTGAGCTTTCGCTTTTAACTGCAATTTATTTGGAACGTTTTCTGCTGCAACGGTGTAATGGTACTGTAGTTGTAGGGACTTTCAGTTTGATTAGCGTCGTGCACACGTCAGTTGTTCTGGTATAATCGAACTGCAAGAATTCTGCTACCTGCAACTGTGAGTGTGATGGCACATTTCCGTAGTTGGCATTACCTGTGTTCGGTGGACATTTGCGAAATAAGAATTTCATGCTGGTCTTTTGTCCTGTCACGATGATTGCGAACCTTACATAGATTCTATTCGACTGGCAGGTGCAAACCGTAGAAGGTGAGAAGGAACTTGAAGTACCTGCTGGCACTCAGCCTGACGAGACACTGGTGCTTCCTAAATTAGGAGCTCCTAAATTGAACAAGCCATCATCACGCGGTGACCATTATTTTACAGTAAAGGTCAAAATACCAACTCAGTTAAGGTAAATTTCTTTGTCAGAATGCTACTAATTGGTTTTGTCGATATTCGTCTCAAGGGCTTGGAGTTCTTGAAACGTATTCAGAAGCGGAAGTTCTACTTTTCAACTCGCACCCTTTAACAAGGGTCGTCAAATTTCAGTTCACAACTTTGTGCTGTGGATGTGCAGTGATGCAGAGCTTGAGCTGCTGAAGAGATTAGGAGAGATGCGCAAAATCAAGGGAGGACGTGGAGGAGGCGGGAAAGCGCTGAATGCAACCAGCAAGCCTCACCGTAAGAAGAGTGCGGCTGCGAAAGCCAAACAAACGAACACTCCTCTTAGTCCGGACCTTGCTGAACCATTGGGCCTTGAGTAGCCTTTCCATTCGCTCTCTAGAAATCTGAGAGTTATTTTCAAATTTTGATGTAGTTTAAGCCTTTGTCAAGCCTCGCGAGGCTTTCATGGCGTTGGGAGTATCAGTAAAACCGTGCCTGCGCCTTTCCGTACTTTCATGGCCTTGTATTTTGACATGAAAATGAATTCTCATTCACTTCTGCAATATGCGAAAGGTTTTTCACGTCCATGGCTTAGAGTATTGTAGACTATTTATCAGTTTGAATTTCATAACGAGTCCTAGATTACCAGCTTACATTTTGGATTTTCTCCCTTTAAGTACGCGCTATTGTGGATACGCAGACTTCGGTCAAAGAGTAATTTGTTCTATTAGTAAGTCAATGAACATTGTTGTACCTGGGTTTCTCTTGTTATGAGCATGATATCTGTAATGGACGGAATCATGCGTTTTCTTTTCTTACAAGGTCATGTGCTTTGTTGACATGCACATGTATTTACATTGACTCCGTGAGATGAATGAGTCCGAGAGTTCCTTGGTTTGTGCAGATGATTATTCTCGCCGCAATTTATGTCTGATGAATTGTTTCCTACTTGGCAGGTTCTCATGACAGCAAGAGTGATTCGCCTGAGAAGGAAACGGGAGAAGATTCTGTGCCTGCAAAACAAGGAAAAGGAATTTGGGGAGCTGTTAAGAACCTCGCTGGGTATTCTAACCAAACCAGTGCGATGCTGTTTTTCCTTATTCAAAAGCTAGCATTGCATTTTGAGACTTGTGTATTTGACAGTTCTTTGTACATGCCAATTGCGTTATTCGTACGGAAAGTATCTGGCGAAGGTGGATTAACAGTGGTGTCTTGTATTTTTTTTAAAAGAAAATTTGAGCTTGCTTCCTTAGTCAAATGGTTTCATTTGATAGGTTTAATGCTCTAGTTTTAGTGTTGTAATTGATTGTACTAACAGTGAAGACTTTTAGGGGGTAAGATTCATGAAGCTCTTCATAATAGAGTCAGTATAAACTCGAATCCGTAAATGATAACAGTATGAGAGCTAAATCATTATTCTAATAAACCTCAGAGTCCTTAAGACATTTTATAAATAGATTGACAGCCTGCTTCTAAACCCGGAACGCAAGATGTCAAGTTAAAGTATCTTGCCAAGCTTCTTAATATTCCACTTCGAATGCCATTTCTTTGCTGGATCTCAGTATAACCTTTGTTTGTGAACAGGGTGAAGCAGTCTCCTAGGCCCAATTTTGGATCTACCAGTATGCATTCCACTATGTCACAAGGAGACTCATCTGCGATTGGTCAATCATCAACTAACAAACCCTGGGGGTTAATACCATCTTTGGTCGTCATTACCCTTTCACTATCCATGATTTTCTTTCTCTACCCTTACATCCTACGCCTCCTTTCTTGGGTCATTGCTCGGGTAACGTCTCTCCGTAGGTAACTAATAGGTATTCATTAAAGTTGCACCCTACTTCTCGAAATGAATACTATCCTCTGACTTGCTGGACCTCATTTTTAGTTCTCTGGAGGACTCGCTGACGGTCATTCTGCCTGTGTTTGAATCTACATGTCAAAGTAATCCATGAGGCTCTGGACAGTGGAGTGCTGGAAAAAGATCATTTCTACGGAAATTTTCAGTCAAGTGATCATGGATCTGTGGAGGACACGAACTCTGCTTTCTAAAACAACTACTTAAGTGCAGCAGAAAACGAAAGCCTTACCTCAAGTTGCAGCTGTAGGCCTGTGTGTACTCCTCATTTTCTCATTCCAAGCTAAGAATTCGACTAGACCTGAAGCTTAGTCTTGTTCTCTTCAAATTCATGCATTCCCAATTGGAATGGTGAGCAGCTGCCTGTTGAGAACTTGATTTCATAGGGTATTCTGATTCTCTCAATTTAGGTTCATAGTGACGTTACGGTTAATAACTAGTTGAGAATTATGACTTGGTACGCTTTTAGCTGACTGAGCTACTCTTCCTGTGTTGAAGGTTGCGTTTAGGTGTGCATTACGAAGGCTACAAATTAGAGTAGCTTTGTTTACCTCATGATCTTGATAAGTTGACCCTCAGGTATTGGTCATATGGACCTTAAACTCATTTAAAGGCACTCCATGGAAGCATTTGGTTGCAAAGGTAATGTTTGTGCGGCTGTACAACACTCTCAACGTGTACTTCATACAATGTTTGGTGAGAGTGAGTATGTATGGAGTTCCATTTTTCTAGTTACGGAGTAAGTTTTGCTGTCTTGTGTTTTATTTAGTTTCCTTTTTTTTTTTTTTTTTTTTTTTTTTTTTTTTTCTGGTTTTTGATCTTTCATGAATAAAGTAAGATTCCTAAGGATTTATCAGAAACGATTTCTTAATGTTCAACGGTTCTGGCCATGTTGATGGATAAAATGTCACAGTATGTTGGATCACTTAGGATGAATCTGGACCCCTCGACAATTGGGATAAATTTTGGCTATCGAACAATCAAGCTTGTTCTGTGTTACTCATTAGCCTCAAACCTGGACTACCTCTCCACCTGCAAACATATGTGAGCCTCAAGGCCAAGGCTCTCTCTGATTCTGTCATAGCAAAGATTATGAACTGTAGCCTTTAAGGATTTTCCAAAATATAGCACATCCGGTCTTAGTAATACGTCTTTCTCTCGCTCCATGAATTAGCCACACTACTAACAAATTATGCCATTTTTAGTGGCAAACTAACTAGAGACAATTTGTAAAATTGAGTGACTTTTCCCTATCCTGTGGGGGTTGACCTTGTGGTACCCACACATACATGCTCAAGAAATTTAAATTGAAAAAGGCAAAGCATTGGTGTCCAAGCTCTAGGCATTGCAAAAGCGAGATCTATCCTGAAGGAGAAGACCTAATCCAACCTGGAGTTAGAAGGCAGTGCAGACTTTTGCACAACCCATAGTGCTGATGAGCCCTTTCGCGAAGGAAACATAAGATGTGTGTGCGAGTGTGAACATTACAGATCTGTGTGTACAATATAGTCCTCAGCAAATGAAGATATAGTTATGTCACGCAGTACTGCCGTCGACAAAGAGAAGGGAGATGAGCTTGTGTGTGTAGGGCTCTTATGAGTGTGTACACTGGCGTCTGGGAAGGCATCACCCTTCTTGGGTCGAGGAGGGGGGATGGAATGCAGGTCGGATTTAGCAATTGCACAAGGGCCGTAACCAGCTCACAGACAGAGAGCATACATTGCAATCCTAGTGATCTTTGGACCTCATGTCCTGCCTCTGTACCCTGTCAGAGCCTGGAGCAAGACCCTTCCTCTGCACACTAATGCACAGTCTCCGCCCCTAGTCTGTAGCCTCTTAGCTCTAAGCCTGCTCCTCTCTGCACACCCTTTAATGCCCAGCTCCCTGTTCGCTTGGCGTGAAGCTGCCAGTTCGTTTCTCATGGTGAAGCCGACCATCTGGGTGGGCACCAGTTGGGGCTGATCACTCCACAGACAAGGGTGATCCTATAAACCCTAAACCCTAAACCCTTCATATCTCACCTTCTGGGTTCAATTGGGGTACACTTTTACTAATAGACTCTTAACAATGAGTCTAACATCCATGATAAATGTAAAAGGAAAGACGAGAATGAGGTGAGAATTAGGTTATCACATGTAGTGTTTTAATGTTTCATGTGTGTGAAAACTCTTGTGCCCTTTGTCTCTGTTCACTTGAAATTGAATCCAAAACTTTTGTAGAAGAGCTGAGTGAAACATTAGTTTGTAAAGTGTGTTTGTGACCATAAATTGAATAAATGAATGTGTACGAAAACAGTCACACGTGCTTGAACAGCAGACACTTAGCGTGTGTATTGAATGCGTTTATTTTGTTTGTAATCAGCAAAAGTACTTGAAAAAGATAAAAGGAAGAGCGGGAACCTTTTGCCTTTTCGACTTCTTTTTCTTTGGAGGTAACTGGAACTTCTGATTTGGGGTGTTTTTTACTTTTTCCCAGACAGTTGACAAACGAAAGTAAAAGTGAAAAGCAGTTAAGTAAAATCCTCTCCACGAGGAATCCATCATCATTCAAATTCAAACAAAAGGACAAAGTCAACCGCAGCGTTGACCTCACCACGTGGGATCCTGAACACAATTTGTGATTGTCGCCTGATTGATGAATGCCGTTCCCCAGTATATTTTCATCCAACGTCATCTGCTCGATGTGGTGGATGTGTGTTTGATGAAAGTATATCACTCATTCATCCGATGTGCACGTTCTTAACTAACACAAGCAAGAGATGAAGAAGAAGAGACTTTGTCAATAAATTTATGTACACAGATACAAAAACCAAAATTCATTTATTATAATAACATAAATTAAGCATTAATACTAATAATGATATCAAACAATGTTTAAAAGCCGTAAAGTAATTGCACAGAGTTTGAATGCTGGAGAAATATTAAATATTACATCCTATCCTGCACAACATTTTTAAAATTTTATGTTGAACAATTACCTTTCACACGATTTTTTATTTTTACGGTTTTATTCTAGACATTTATTTAAATTTTAAAGAAAAACACGAATAAAGTTATGCTTGTAAACATCTCAAACATGTTTAATGTCTAGAGAAATGGAAGGATATTTGTTGGAAGATTTTCATAACAATAAAATCATTCAACGAAACATCATTTTGCTTCACTTTAATTTTAAAAGCCAGACTCCGGTTCAAACTCAGGATCAGACTTGAGTTCAAACTGACAGTGATCCAGCAGGTAACTCTACTCTGTGGCTTCTGCAATTGGGCAGACAGCCCTCACTAAAGTCTTTATTCATACATTTTTCATATATGTGGTAGGTGTATCTGTAATTGTAATAAATACTTTACATTAGAAAAAATATATTGTAATTTAGTGGTTACATTATTTTAACATATTTATTTATTTATTTTGATTATAAGAAAGAAATAATAAATATACCTATTGACAAAGAAGCTATTGCAAACACATAATTTATCTACATCAAGCCTGATGCATAAAAACGTTGGTGTAATTTATCATGTTATTACTATTTTTTTAATTAAATGCACAGATTTGTAATGTGAGCTTGTGTTTTGTACATTCACCAAAAATTTCTAGACATGATTTTCTGGTAGCAAGCGACAGATCAAGAAAAATGATATGATCATTATGGTGTTTTATAATTGTATGATTAGGTATCCACCAGTTATTTTTACCATCCCTGACTTCTGATCCTGTTTTAAAACTGTACTTTAGTAATGTTCAAGGTCCAAATCTATGTTCAATGTTTACCTTTAAATACTCTAAATTTAACTACTCTAAATTAAAGGTTGAAATTATTAGAACTCTTCAAGATAGTCATGATAAATAAAAATTTGTAGACAACAAATTTGGATTGAAAAAATATTCTAATGATTTAATGAACATCAAGTAAATAATTTGAATAAGAATTTCTTTTGTTGCAACCCTTTCTCACACACATATACAATCTAGAACCTAAGTTATCTTGGAAATATACAAATTCACCCTATTAATTTAGTTTCCACTATACATATACATATAATAATAATAATTTCCCAAATTTGAGGGGCATGATACTACTTAGGTGCTCATACAAGAAGCTTCTAATCAGCTCCATAACAATACAAGTGGACCCATGGTACTAATACTACAACTTCTAAAGTGACGAAGGTCATTCCGAAGCATCCCCACAATCATTGTAATTCATGCCTTGGTGGCCACCACTTCATAGCTAGGCTTGGATCAAGAGAGCATGTGAGAAAATGGGGCAGCCCACATAAAAAGGTGGATCATGTTCATTCTTAACAATAATCAAATGGACCACAAAAAGCTCAAGCCCAAGTCCAACATGAGCTCTAATAATATAATCCTCTATACATGCATGCAATGTACATAACTGCCAGTAGGTGTTGTCTTAACATTTGTCCAAGCTAAATATATATTCCAGCTTTTATTTATTTATTTATAAGTATATGGATGTGAAGCTGAGGGCTGTCGAACACGTGAAAACTTTGTGTTCCAGCTCAACTCAAGAGCGGGGAGTGGAGATACGAAAATCGGCTAGAATTCCTTTTTCACACTGCAACTGACCAATACCGTATCTTACACCGTACAAGAAGAGGTATAATACCGACGGAATGCGAGACAGAGACCGGCCCCCCTATAGTACGGACCCTGGAATTGACTCAAATTCCGGCGACTTGATTGTGCGTTTTTTCGCGAACGATTTCGAACAACGAGCCGTCATCAATCGGGCGGCTCGCTGCCATCGAACCCATCGGACCGATTAAGGGGCAGTTCGCTATTGCACTGTGGAGACGATGCGTAAGAGACGACGCTGGGTTCGAAGGGATTAGCGTTTCGGATGCAGCAATCGCACAGCTCATGCTGCTGCAGGCATAGCGTAGCTAGCGCTGCAGCGTTGCGCTCGATTCCTGCTCAACGTTTCGAAGCTTGTGGACAATCGGAAACGCTTGCTGCTTCCGCATGCATCTTCTGGTTTTGGAGTGTTGTTTCTTGTCTTTTAGTGTAAGCAGTGAGTGTTGATAGGCAGACTCGTCCAGGACCGGTGCTGAAGCCCGTCTGACACTAGACCCACCATCACGTAGTATCGCACTCGCGACTGCAGGCAACGTCTGAGTGCACGACGTGGAAGGGGGGGGAGGTGTGATGCTAGCGAAGGCGACCGTTGCGACCTTGGGTGCCAGATCGCACAGTTGGGTGGTGGATTTTGGGCTTGTGGGTGACTCGACCTCTGGATTGACGTGGGTGACGGGTACAGTGATCAGGCCCGGACGATCGTGTGGTGGCCTCTTTTTGGAGGCTTGTTTGCACCTCTTGACGACGTGGAAACCAAGGCAGGAAGCTTTTGACAGGGTGTCGGCGGAAGAGGATTTGGTTGTGCAGAATAGAGAGCCGGAAGTGCTGGCTACAGGCGAGTGAGGATTCTTGCATTAGCTACAGCAGGGGTGCTCGACGTCCATGAGATTGCGAGTATAGTGCAGTTTTGTTTTCATGCCGTTCGGGGTTGTGGTCTAGCTTTGTGCTGGCGCGTGGTACTGTTGTGTAGCTGTGCACATGGCAGGAGGGGAGAGGGAGAGGCGATTGCGGTAGGGACGAAGACGACGGAGAAGGACGCAGGAAGGAGAACGAGTCTCTGTCGATAAAGGTTGTCAAATGATTGTTCTTTTTAGTTGTCCAGATCGGTCAAACCAAGAAATTGAATAATCTCAGGGCTCCGTCTGTTGAATTGCTTGGTTAAGCTCGAGCTCGACCTTGCCTGTCAGGAACAGGCTCACGGGATTGTCACTGGTGTCGCTTGCTGCAATCCCTTGGAATCATGCTACTTCGTTCCTGTCCACAGCACGTGGAATTATGCATAGAAGCAAACTTTCGAAGGTTGTATTCTTCAGGCTGGGTTTTGGCAAGGCTTCGCATAGGCTATGGAGGCCAGTAACGCCTGATACAAGTTTGCAGATTGAATCTTCGAAGGCCACAGGACCGTCGGAAGGATTCAAATTCGCTGCGTAGGAGTTATATTCTGCGATGCTTTAGGGCTATTTGGAGCAGAAGCTTGAATCAATTGTAAGAGTGTTTGCTATGATAAGGAGTTTGACGATGGTTAGAAACGCAAGGTAATAAAATTGGCAATGGGAGGAGCCAGGGCGGAAGTTCTTCTTTCATTGGTTTTGGGATTGCTGGTGATCTCTGTGAGTGCGCAAGATGTGATGTCGGACATAAGGGCGCTGCTGGGGATCAAGGCGGCCTTAGCCGATCCCCAGGGTGTTCTGAACAATTGGGTCACGGTGTCTGAAAACGCTCCTTGCGACTGGCAAGGGGTGATTTGCCAGGCTGGCCGCGTGTACGAGATCCGATTGCAACAGTCCAATTTGCAGGGCCCTCTTTCAGGTTCCTCACACACCATTACTCTCGCACCTTCTCTGAATTCCAAGTCCTGAAGTTGAGGTAAATATTTATGCTGAAGAACGTCGCGCCATCAACAACCAAAGAGTGCTGCTCAAAACTTACGATATTGTTCGTTTGTTCGTTTGTTAGTTTGGTTTTTTTTAATGATAAATTTTATTAACCTGTTCTCGTTCTTGTGGGTGGGATCTTCCAGTCGACATTGGCGGCTTGAGCGAGCTTCGGCGATTGAATGTCCACACCAATCGTTTGAACGGCAACATACCGGCGTCGCTCGGTAACTGCAGCCGTTTGCACGCGATTTACCTCTTCAACAATGAATTTTCTGGCAATATTCCCCAGGAGATTTTCCTTGGTTGTCCAGGGCTGCGGGTGTTGAGCATTTCGCACAACAGGATCGTCGGGAGTTTACCTGCCGAGGTTGGAACCTCACGAGTCCTCCGAATTCTTGACCTGACGAGCAACTTGATTATGGGGAGTATCCCCGTGGATCTTTCTCAGTGCTTGGAGCTCAACGTGCTCGCTCTCGGCAATAACCTCTTGTCCGGGAGTCTCCCCAACGCGTTCAGCCGTTTATTAAACCTCGAACGTCTCGACGTCAGCAGCAACCAGCTTGGCGGCGAGATTCCTGTGGAGCTCTCAAGTTTGGGAATGCTGCAATCTTTGGACCTTGCGCACAATAATCTCACAGGAAGCGTTCCAAACATCTTCCCTACCCTTCCAAGGTTGCAAATTTTGCGTCTCGCGAACAATCTTCTGAGCGGGCCTCTACCAGCAGAGATTGGCAGTGCTGTGGCGTTGCAGGAGCTCAACGTGGCGGTGAATTTTCTCTCGGGAGGATTGCCAGTGTCTCTTTTCAACCTTGCGGAATTGCGTATCCTAACTGTCTCCCGCAATCTCTTCACTGGTGGCATTCCGGCGCTAAGCGAGTTGCAGAGTATACAATCTCTGGATTTAAGTTTCAATGCATTTGACGGCGCTATTCCGAGCAATGTGACGCAACTTGTAAATTTGAGGGTGCTCGCTCTCTCTGGGAACAAGTTGACAGGGAGTATTCCTGTGGGACTCAGACTCCTCACAAAGGTACAATACCTAGCTCTTGACGGGAATCTCCTGGAGGGCAGCATTCCGGCCGATTTGGCGTCGCTTCAAGCGTTAACTAGTCTGTCTCTCGCATCGAATGGACTCACTGGTTCTATCCCAGCGACTCTTGCAGAGTGCACGCAGCTCCAAGTCCTCGACCTCCGGGAGAACAGATTATCTGGCCCCATTCCAACGTCTCTCGGGTCCCTCCGAAATTTGCAGGTACTACAATTAGGGGGAAACGATTTGAGCGGAGCACTGCCGCCAGAGCTGGGTAACTGCTTGAATCTGCGGACTTTAAACCTCAGCAGGCAGAGCTTGACGGGTAGCATACCATCGTCCTATACATTCCTTCCCAATTTACAAGAGCTTGTGCTTGAGGAGAATCGCATTAATGGCAGTATCCCCGTGGGTTTTGTAAATCTTCCGGAGCTTGCTGTAGTTTCTTTGAGTGGCAACTTCTTGAGTGGGCCTATTCGCGCCGAGCTCGTACGAAACCCTAAACTGACAAGACTTGGACTTGCTAGAAATCGCTTTTCTGGAGAAATTCCCACAGATATCGGCGTCGCCACTAACCTTGAGATCCTCGACTTGAGCGTCAATAATCTCTACGTCACTCTTCCTCCATCACTCGTGAATTGCACTAATCTTAGAATCCTTGACCTTCATGGCAACAGGTTCACAGGAGATATGCCTATTGGGCTTGCGCTCCTCCCAAGATTAGAGTCCCTAAACCTTCAAGGGAATTCGTTCTCCGGTGAAATTCCTGCTGAGCTAGGCAATTTGTCGAGGTTAGCTGCCCTAAACGTTTCCCGCAACAATCTCACTGGAACCATTCCAGCGTCGCTAGAGAATCTCAACAACTTAGTGTTGCTTGACGTCTCCTACAACCAGCTGCAGGGCTCCATTCCAAATGTTCTCGGAGCAAAATTCAGCGAAGCATCCTTTGAGGGGAATGCCCATCTGTGTGGACCTCCTCTCCAAGACACGAATCCTTACTGTGGTGGGGTCGGGTCCTCAGATTCGTTGGCTTCAAGATGGAGAAGGTTTTGGACATGGAAATCTATCGTTGGTGTTTCCGTGGGCGGAGGCGTGCTTCTTTTGATTCTCCTGGCATTATGTTGTTTCTGTATTGTGCATTTCATGAGAAAGAAAGGCAGAAAGACTTACCGGGAGCCAGGATCGCCCTTGGACAAGGTCACCATGTTCCAGTCTCCGATTACGCTGACAAACATTCAGGAGGCCACGGGGCAGTTCGACGAGGATCATGTCTTGAGCCGCACTCGCCATGGGATCGTCTTCAAGGCCATTCTACAGGTACTGTTTTCAATCCTCCTCCCGTCCAGCGGCCATAACTTTTCCCTTCTTTTGACCCACCGTGAACTGATTTTCATGTGAACTTGGAGCTACCTATGCAGGACGGCACCGTGATGTCAGTGCGGAGGCTCCCCGATGGCGCCGTAGAAGACAGCCTCTTCAAACTCGAAGCTGAAATGCTGGGCAAGGTGAAGCACCGCAACCTGACTGTCCTACGAGGCTACTACGTTCACGGGGACGTCCGCCTCCTGGTCTACGACTATATGCCGAACGGTAACCTCGCATCCTTGTTGCAAGAAGCGTCTCAACAAGACGGCCACGTCTTGAACTGGCCCATGCGGCATCTCATCGCGCTCGGCGTCTCACGTGGCCTTTCCTTCCTGCACACGCAATGCGACCCTCCAATAGTCCACGGCGATGTTAAACCCAACAACGTCCAGTTTGACGCGGACTTCGAAGCGCACCTTTCCGATTTCGGCTTGGACAAGCTTTCCGTCACCCCTACTGACCCCTCTTCCTCCTCCACGCCAGTTGGCTCCCTCGGCTATGTCTCCCCGGAAGCCACCACGTCCGGGCAACTCTCCTCTGCAGCCGATGTATACAGCTTCGGCATCGTGCTTCTGGAACTTCTCACGGGACGCAGGCCTGTCATGTTCGCGAACCAGGACGAGGACATCGTGAAGTGGGTGAAGAGACAACTCCAAAGTGGACAAGTATCAGAGCTTTTTGATCCCAGCCTCCTAGACTTGGATCCCGAGTCTTCTGAGTGGGAAGAGTTTCTCCTCGCGGTGAAGGTGGCTCTTTTGTGCACCGCACCGGATCCTATGGACAGACCTTCCATGACCGAGGTGGTCTTCATGCTGGAAGGGTGTCGCGTGGGGACTGAAATACCGACCTCCTCCTCCGAGCCCACAAACCAAACTTCACCCGTATGAGTCCAGCTCTCTTCGATCGGCTTTACGACCATCTCGACGCATTTTCAGCGCCAGAGCAAGAGGAGCGGCGGCTAGTTCATCGTCCCACCGCGACAGTTTCACCACGATAATAATTCAGACACAGAATTCTTCAGCTTTCTCACTGCTCTGCAACGCTACTGGACGTCTCTGCAACTGCCGCCCGGCTGAGGATTCCACGCTGTTCATGATCTTATCCTCGGTCTCTCAATTGTTTTCCTTTGTTTGATTCTCACTCCTTGCTCCAGATCAAGAAACCCAGTTTGTTTAGTTGCGCATGTCTAGCTGTGCATTTTGTGTAGCACGCAGGTTCTAGATTCTTACTCGCTGTGGATTCCACCACGCCAGGTCCTAATTCTTTTAGCAATAGAGCTCCATTTCAAGGTATTGAACAGAAGATCCACTCCGCTATTCATTCGACCCCCGAGAAAATCACGACGCCGGAAGCTTCTCTAGATTGACATTGTAGCAATACCTCAACTACTGCGACGCCGACTACACGAATCTGTCTGCATCTGTCGTGCCATTGTGCATAAAATGAACAGTGTGCATAAAATAAACAGCCCGATTTGTCCTCCGTACCGACGCCGCTACAAATGGATGCCGACACTGGGTGCACTGTTTGGAAGTACGGTCCGAAGTCAAAGCTATATGGTCAACGTTGACATCCCGTTGACTTTTCGCAGGGTGCATTTTGACGTGGAAATGACGATGTCCCTGTGATCTGGTAATGTTGGCTTTTTATTGCCAATGTAGGTTTGATTAGCTTTGTTTGCTGCTACAAGGACGTCATGGTTTTGTTGAGACCCATGATGGATTTGATGAGGTGCTACAAATTGATGTTGATGTCTAACCAACATGATGGTTGGAGATTGTTGTTAGATAGTGTGTCATGTCTATTGTCCTCACACAAAATGACCTGATATTTAATAAGAATTTTGTATGTGTTTGATTCATTTTTTTTTAATGCTATTGTCTTCCAATCTGGAAGATTTTGATTTTTTTCTTCTTTGGATTTTTATTTCAATACATACTGTTGGTTTTCATTTCTGTATTTCTGTTCACAATTTGGATCTTTACTGAGCATATTTGTAATTATATTTTGGATATCATACACTGAATGTTCAAAGTTACTTATAGTCTTTCCATAATTTCAGTGACGTTAAATATTTCTGTGCTCAAAATAATGACATGCTCCTTGATTTGCTTAAATTGTTGTGTGATTTTTTATTTTATTACTTTAATTAATTTTAATAAGTGTTTTTTTCCTTCTTCTTCTAGGCAAGTTTTACAACCAACAATCATTTATTATCCAATACTTTTCTTGCACACTGTAATTTCAAAAGTTTGACTTAACGTTTTACGTTGTGCATTCTGTCAGTCAATTTGATTATATATTGTTTGGAAGTTTAACTATGCAATTGGTAAAATTAAGCGATTAAGATTATTGAGATTTCTCTTTATAGTTGCAGATTTTAGATTGTAAAGTTTTTATTATAGCATCAAACATGTTCAATACTCCACTCAAATTTCATACAAGATATATTTGTTCCTTTCATCCTAACATCAAATTAAAATATCAACAACGCTTACTTAACCAATGTCAAAAATTATATTCTACAATCATATCTAAATTAATAAACATAATCTAGTAATATCAAATAATTACGTTCAATAATAAGGAGGTTTAAAATACTAAGGAGGTTTGACAATGAAAACTACATTTAAATAATTATATTTTTATTTATTTTCATTTTTCTAGGAAAAGAAAGAGTGTAGTTCATATTTAATTTATCATTTGCTTTTTCTATGCCTACTTGTAGCTGATTAAAAGAAAATGTTTTTATGTCTTCATAAAGTGATTTCATGTCTTAATTAAAATTCATAACAGAAGGGATAGAAATAAAAGAATTTGTGACAAGTTATTATTTAGTTTTGACCATTTACAAATCCTGCATGTTGTACAATTGTTCCATCTGTATTGAAATAAAATATTGACATTTCAATTTTGGATAATTAAAATAACATGAAGTATAAACTTTACAAATGATACCACTGCTGTGCTTCAAGTTTGTATGAGTTTTTAGAATTTGTTTTTAAGAATTAAAAGAAAAACTAGAAAGAAAGAAATGTCTAATCATCTGAGTAACAGGATAATTTATGCTTAATTTTGATCGTCCTCATCACAAAAACAAAAATTCTATGCTATTAATTGTTTTGTTTAACTATTCAAAAAACCAAAATTCTAAAGTCATATTTTCAACCAATTTGAATAGTGTTTTAACACACTTTTATTCACAAAATTGATTTTTTTGATTTTTAGTTAAAAATTTAAAACACACATGATAAATTAGCATTTTAAAAGATTATTTGCATTGGGGCCCTTGGTTTTCTCTGAAAATAATATATTAAAGCAGATTATTTCTGTGCAATATTAAGCATTTTTTATAATGAAGAAAATTAATCATCAACATAATAAATCAAGTTTTGTACTAGCACCTATTATTGAATTTTTTGTATAGTAATTTAACTAATGTAGGTTTGATTTCATATATATATATATATATATATATATCTCAATTTTTATTTTATGTTATTATGCAATGTATATTTTTTAAATTTATTTGCATATATGTGTATTTTATTTTTATTATTGTTTTACCATTTTATTATTTTTATGTGATATAAATAAAATATATTTGCATGTTTTTTGGCTATGTTGTTTGCATTGTGATTCATTAGTATAATTCATTGTGATTTATTACAATAGTTAGCGGCAAGCATTGACAACAACACTTGTGTTAGCAATAGCAACAATTGACATCAATTTGTAGCACTAGTGTCAATGTTAAAGATGCCTAATTAGATTAGAAGTGTGTTGCTTACAAACAAAGACCTCTAAATACTATTTATGAGATTATATATATATATATATATATATATATATGCACACATATGTTTATTCTATATAAGAAATATTTTTAAAATTTTCAATTTTATGTTTATCTTGGATCTTAAAACCTTATTTGAAATACTAACTTTTTGTTGTCTATTTATTAAAATAGAACAATAATTTTTGTACAATTTAAGACATTACAGTATAAGAAATTAGCAATATATAAGGAGACAAGAAGATTAATGTGCTAAACATTGTAGTATAATTTAAGACAAAAAGGATTACATGGAAATTTTAGGAGTGAGAACAATGCCCTATAAATTATATATATATATATATATATATATATAAATGTATAGTTGAATTATGTTTAGTTAACAGTTTATATAATGGAAAAAATCATTATTATATATTATGTTAGTTTCAAGCTTTTGCTCCAATAAACACTACTCTTTTTACCCAATAATGTATATTTTCTATAATTAATATAAATTATTTAATTCCTACTTCATATGCTAGTATGGTATGTAATTAAATATTCATAATGCTAGTTTTATGAAAATTTTCGGATATGTCAACAACTTTCATAAAAAACTTCACCTTTAGTTTTATGGAAATTTTGATGTGAACTTTTGAAATATCCAGAAATTTTCTTTAGTATTTGGATTTTTATAAAGAATTTTTAAAGTTAATGAATAAATCAATAGCATTTGTCAAAAGTATTGTGTTTTGAAATAGAAATTTTACTCTTGGCTTGAAACAAAAAAATTTGCACTGTGGTACAGATTTTCAATTCAATTCATAAGATTAATACTGAATTTATAAGTTACTTATTGGAAATATCAAAGGCTATTTCTATATGATATCTCATAACAATCATAGCATAGTTGGTTTGATAAAGGATTATCTTTTTTTTATCAAGATGTTTTTTCATTAAGATATTTCTTCAAGCATTTACATATTTATCAAACTATTTGCAACACTAATCAATTATTTATATGTTAGTTTAGTCTGCAAATTTATATTGCTAATTGCTCAGAGCATGAGTTTTTTTTTACATTACTAGAACACAAAAGCAGTGTCACTATCATTCTAGAGTGATTTAATTCAAAGCCCTCATTCATTCTCAATAATTCTCAAACTACAATTTCAAACTTTAATGAACACATTCATAATAACTTAACATATGCTTTTAAAAAATACTATCCATTTTGCTTTGTTAAAAATTTTAAATTATATATATATATATATATATATATATATACACACATATATAGACATATCTTTTTTGGTAATTTAAAACCATCCACATTATCAACATATTTCTAATTTGAGAATAATAGGTGAGGGGGGTACTTGGGAGCAAACTTCTTCACAAAATTCACTTGTGTAGATGAATGGACTTAGGTTGTATGGACCATAAGCATATATCCAAATGCAAGATAACACAAAATAGAGATATTTTTCAACATTTTTGAAAAATATAAATTAATTCTTACCTCATTAATTCAGGTTTTCATTGTTGATTACATTTATATCTTTTCATTTGTACTTCTATTTTTTTTTTTAATTTTTTTAATTTTTTTTTGTGTGTAAATTTTGTAAGTTGCTTCACAATGATGTTAGCTTCAAGCAACACTAATAACAAAGATGAAAAAACAATTAGGAAATTGGGTTTTGAAATAAAATGTTCTTATTAATTTGCTTTATTTTAAAAAATAAATAAAATTGTTCTTCTTGAGTTTCTTTCATTAGTAAAATGAACCTCGGATCTTCTTGATTTTATTTCGATTTTTTTTTAAATATGTCACTTTTGTACAGGATTTCACAAGACAAAATTAAGGCACTTTATTCAAATGGTTTTTATTTTTTTTTATTTTTTTTTATTTTTTTAAGCTAAACATAACTTTGAAAACATATAAGAAATCATTGAGGCAGCATTGAATTTTTTGGTGAAGTTTACCTCACTTAAAAAGGTATTAGAAGCAATTTCAAACATTGTGCTTATCTAAAAACAATGAAAATATCTTATTTTGAATTTTTAAGCAATTTCGGATTATTAGTATTGACTACAAACAACAGAAATTAATGGTGCAAAAACTCAAATCTTAATATTAAGTTTTATTTGTGCATCAAATAAAACTTGCTGATAAATGGACTGTAATCTAAAAAGAATTAAAAAAGTGAATTGTTTAAAAAATTATGTGTACGTGTGTATAAATTCTGAAACTGTATTGATTGGAATGATTGTATGTACCTGTTGCATTTATTTTATTTCAGTTCAAAAGCATAAAATGTAAAGGGAGCAGATAAAATGCCTGCTCAGAGATTTTTTAATATTTTAATAGAGATAACCCATAAATCCTTCTGACACGTCATCGCAGCCCCACCAAAGCTATGGTCCAGGTGGCGACCGATGCAGGACGAGAGTGTGAAAGGGGAGAACACCAACCGGATGCGCTGGAGACGCATGATCCCGCTGCCAATCCACCGCGCAGTCGCGTCTGCAGGGCTGGCACCCTCTCGATAATGGGGCGCGTGACTGAGCGCGTGACAAGGAGCGTCACCCGGCCGCAGCATCTGGCGGGCGGTAGCGGCGCCGACCGGCTGTGTGGGAAGGGAGAGAAGGAGCAGGGATCAGGATTTAGGGTTTCGCCATAGGGCTTGCTTCATTGTGACTGGGACTCTCTTCGCAGAGTGGCAGGAAGCGCAGCGGGGATTAGTGTGAGAGGCGTGTCTTGCGCATGGTAAATCGCGGTGTAGAGGCGCGAGATTTCGGCGCTGTAGTCGGTAGGATTCGCGGTGCTCGAATTGGTGCAGAACGCCGTTGCATCGTTTGTTGGTGTATTCGGTGAAGCGTTGGGGAGTGAGAGAGAGAGAGGCCGGGGGTGAGGTTTGAGGAGGTGTGAAAATAGAACGGGGGAAGAGGAAGTGGTTACGGTGGAGTAGTTAGGATGGTCGGAAGCGGAAGCAAGAAGGGCGATGGATTGCCGGCAATAAGCAGTACGAACATCTTTGCCGCGCTTGAGAGACGTCGCTCCAAGTCGTCGAGCAGGAGGAAATTGGAGCGGGAGAAGTCCAAGGGCAAAGAAGATAGCGGCGAGGCGAAGCAGGAGGAGCAGGCGCAGTTCTGGTCGGCGACGCAGGTGTCCGTGAAGTCCTGGGCTGATTGCGACGACGAGGATGACTACTTCGCCACCACTGCGCCACCCCCTGACATCGACGTCGCTCCCATTTCGGAACCGAAGGAGGCGTTGAGCCAAGGCGAGGTGAGTTTGGCACATTGGTCGTGTGTTTTGAACCTCTGTGGCTACCTTCTTTTCCCACGGAATGTTTGAGATTCTACTGGGCGTTGAATTGAGACCGTGCTGAAGACTTGGATCTTTTTTTGACAGCCATGGTCTGATATGGATAACAGGATTGAAGTTTGAATCCTCCTTTTTGTGGCCCCCGGGATTAGGCTAAAGAAGACGTCGTTTGTAGTATTTGGTTACTTGTTGATATAGTGCTTCCGAGAGTCGAAAATGGCACATTTGCAGTACTTGCTTGCAGATCAGACAATTCCTGGTCGTTTAGATCTTGGGTATGAAATACCTGTGGAACTTCTGAGTATCCACATGTATGGGTCGTGTTTAAGTAAATCTTAGCCGGTAGCCTAGGTTGTTTCTACATATTTCTGGTCCTTTTCTGTTAAGTTCCAGCAATAAGAGAATACGTCTAGTTTCTATTGGATGAATCACATGGGCTTATGGATTAAGCCCGTTGGATGTCTTTGCTGTGCAAAATATGTGCCAACGCTTGTACATCAAATGGAAGCGATAGCCACAGTCCATTTCGTATAGAGGAGGTTAAGTGGTTCCGCTGCAGTTGGTGTCTCAGTGTCGTAGTTTAGGGTTCTGTCTAACATTGGCACACGCAATGGACTTCAAAGCTTAGCACAAATTGCAAGGCGAAACCATAGTTAAGGTGCTGACCATAGAGTTCAATTACCAGGTGTTGTATGTTTTTTTAGCAGAGCATGCATCACCACCACTGTGATAATATAGAAGTTGCCTCTTGCTTAAGTTTTATGAAGTGTATTCACAAAGCGTAAACGCGAAAATTGAGTCGTGGGGCAGCTTGGTTAAGTGAAGCTGTTTTGTTCCTTGTCACTGAAAAGATATATTATCAAGTGGATAGATTGAAGCTCTCGTTGCTAGTGAGGTCTTCTGTAAGCGTCATTCAGTAATTAGGGTCTCGTATCATATACCAATTTAACTATATTCCGGCACCGACATTTTACTATGTAGTTTGGGTTGTTAGTTTTGGCTTTAGACTTGTCTTGAGCTTCGTTGATAGTTGATTTCATTTCATTTGAAGGTTCATCGTCTCACTTATTTTCCCCTTCGCAGATGTGTTTCTGATGGATCATTATCTGCTTTTTAACTTCAGGAAACAGAAGGTGACGAATATGGAGAGGGAGAAGACGAGGTCGATGATGAGGTTGAGGAAGAAGCAGAGAATGAGAGTGGAGTGGCACAAAGGACTGATGAGGTCCCATCAAAACCGGATGTCGTGTTACCTCCGGTATCCAGGGAGCCTGAGCGACAGCTTTCTAAGAAAGAGATCAAAAAGAAGGAACTGGCTGATTTAGAGGCAGTTCTCGCCGAGTTTGGCCTTGAACCGACCGAGGAGAAAGACGAAAATGGTGCATTTTTCTGTTCCCTCTCCGTTAACAGAAAAGACCATTCTGGAGAGCTTTCTTTTCACTTCTTTTCTTTTGTGTGTGTGTGTGTGAGTGTGTCTCCCGTTGGTCCTTGCATTTGCATAGATCATGATCGTTTATTTTTGTTGAACATGCTGCTATTGGATGTTTCTAGGCTCAGTTCTCGTGATTTTTTTTTGATTTACCAATAAGCTATCCCTGGTTGAATTCAGGATCTAATCCTCACGCCGATGACAAGAAGGATTTTGATACGGTTAACGGAAATGAGGAAGGAGCTGGTGGAGTACCTGTACTCACGAATAGCAAGAGCTCCAAAAGGAGAAAGGCTAAGAAGGAGAAGTCCTTCAAGGAGAGGGATGGAGATTTAACGCCCACTCCTGACAATGAACAGAAGGAAGAAGAGGCTGCTGCCGAAGAGGTCAGCGAGACGGTTGATCCCAAAGAAATTTTGAAACGGATGCAGTCTTTGAAGAAGAAAAAGGTAGGGGATAGCGATTCATCAGCAGCTAAGGCTGCTGCTAGAGAGGCAGCTGCCAGGGCTGCAAAACTCGCGGCTGCTAAAAAGAAGGAGAAAAGTCATTACAATCAGCAACCTGTGAGGTGAATGGGACGTGTAGGGTAGAGCGGTCTCCAAGGGGTAAACCTCGTCCGTGCTTATTGCAAGGCAGAGGAATCAGGCATGGGCATTTTAAAAGTATTTTCTGGTCCCATCATTTGTTTTATCAGATCGTAAACGTGAGCGTTAATTCAATTTTCGGGTTTGTTGCAGTGGGTTGTTACATATTTGTAAGGAGAAATTCCTCTGTTGTAGCTTCTCAATTTACTTTCATGTTTATCACTTGTAGTGTTATCTCTGTTATCTAGTGACTCCAAGGTTAGTGTACGATGCTGGCAATCCCTTCAGCTTCCAGCATGTGCAATACGATGAAGCAAACATGCATGATCAGACTCTTAAATCAGCCGCTTGCGAAGCGAGTGTTTCAGCATTGTGATGGATCTCATTTCCTCTTGCAATCGTATCGATCCACGAAGATTTACTCCTCAGCCACTCTCTGAAGGGTTGGAGTCGTTTTTGGAGTGACTTTTCCTTGTCTCTGTGGTGCATAGTTAGAAGAAGGGTTTAGATTATACTTCTGTAGGGTCTAGTACCATTCTTTTGGAAACTTTGGAGTAAAGAGCAGATATTTTACCTTCATGGACTGTTGTGATCGGTGGTTAAAGTGTAAGCACTGGTCAACCATGTCAAACGTCATCACATCTTAACAAGTATATTTTATGCTGCTTGTATATATTAAATTTTGGAATCTTTTCAACCCTTATCCATCATGCGTGATTGTGTAAGGTTATGGGTTCAAAAGATGCATAAAAGTCTTCAAGAGTTGGTAATATTTCGTTCAATGTGAGGAAGGATCCGAGATATACCACGTGCCCAAAGTCTTCAATGTCTTATTTTTGGTCGCAAAATTTCGTCCATGTGGACGCCATATCTTTAACATTATGGTATTGTGTTTGTTTCACGTGATTTCATACTGATGCCATGTATTTTAACATACTGATTTTATGTTTATTTTTGCGAAACAGTATTCAACTTTTGGTATGAGAAATTAATTTTAAATGATAATATATTTGTATCATGTGAAATTTAGGAAATATTCTAATATTGTTTATGATATCCACGTTATAAACACAGTCAGAATAATAGTAGATAATTTAACAATTGATTAACGACACATAATGAAATACTTGAGACTTAAAAGATGCTATCATATATTGCAAGGAATACCATTATTAATTTATCATAATGTATTAAAAACATGTCATATTCTTGATTATATTATTATTTGTACTAGCCACCAAAAGTCTGGTTTGCTACAAGATCCTTTTCAATTTTTTCATTAGATATCCCAAAAGATGGATATCATTGATGGCGTCCATCCATCTAGATCTTGGACAATAGTAGGTTCCAAAGTTATAGAAGGAAACAATTACATATTTTTTATTTCATTTTACACATTGCATTTGTGCTAGGGTTTAGAGACTAGGTTTTAGAATTAGAAATTAGATGAAGGGATTAAGATTCAAGAGGTTAGGATATGAGTTAATAATTAGAATTTAGGGACGCTTTCAATTCCTTGGGTAATTAAGAGGATTGTTATCTATTCTTTGTCTTGGATGAATGTTTGTCAACGTCCATCTGGAGAGGACACCCCTTGCAAGCTAAGCATGATAGAGATCTTGTCTCACCTCCAAAAGTCCTAAATTATTTTTAATAATTCAAATTACAAATATTTTTGTGTAAGTTTTTACAACTGTGAAGTTTTACAAGATTTTTTGCTGAAATATTTCAAAAATTACTTTTATAGTTAAACAAAACACTTATAAAAATGTGTAGATATTTTTGTATTATATTGTACTCTTACAAATATATTTAGAAAATTATTAAAATTGTTTTTTTGTTCTTTAATGTAATATCACTTTTAACAAATTCAAATTATAATTTGAATTATAAAATCATAAAAAATATCATAATAAAATTTTAAAAAAAGATAGTCTTTTCATAAAAAGAAAATATATCCACTTGATAGATTTTAGTCTTCTAGCTAACAATAACAAGCAAAGTAATGTGATGCTAACAAACATATCATTCAATTTATTATATAATATATGATAGCATCTTTTATATGCAACCTAAAAGCAATCATAAAGTGTAATATTATTTTGTTTGAAAATTGTTCAGGTTTTTACACAAGAGACTTTTGAATCATCTTTAAGCTATTAAAAGCTACAGAAGTAAGATAATTCTTTTGATTATGGTACAAATAGAAGTTTTTTTTAATTTTTAATATTATTATTTTTTAACATTTATTACAGGACTTTCAAGGAAATATCAGCTAAAATTTAAAAAAAATTAAAATAAAATAATAAAATAAAAATAATAAATATCCTTTTAGCAAAATTATAATTTTTTGATTCACCACATAATTCTATTTTTTCTTACAAAATAATATTATTGATAATACTAATTAGTACTAATAAATTTTCTAAAACTTATTTTGATTCACTATTGAAGTTATACAATGGCTTCAATGTTTATTCTATAATATCTAAGTTTTTGTGGATTAATTAATATATAAAGCTTTGACAAAATATAATCAATATTAAATATGTGTATGTAAGGCGGAAATTCTAAGCAACGATATTTAAATTTTACTTATCTAATGGTGCTTGATAGATCCAATCTATGATTGTTTGATTTTTTTGTAAATATATTTTTGATTATTTTGTTCCAAGAAGCAAACTCTATGTCCTGTACTAAATCTGTAATGATTTTACAATAGCAAGTGGTATGGTGTTTGTACATTTATTTATTATCTATAAAACCAAAACATATAAATAAAAACAATATATTTTTTTAAAATTACAAGACAATGATAATAAAAATTTGAAAGTATTTAAATTTTATTTTATTTTAAATGAATTAATCTATAATTTTAATAGTAAGTTTTGATAAAACAAATTAACCTAAATAAGGATTGTATAGTATATATATATATATATATATATATATACATACATACACATATATCTACATACATTAAAATAGACTAGTAGTTTTCTATTTGGTTTTTTTTAATAAAAAATTAAAATTTATTAAATTTAATAGAATTTAATTATAAAATCACATTTGCTATTCAATTTTTGTGGATTTTTTTTAAACTTCTACAATCTTTTAGCAAAGAAGATGTCTTATTGCCATTTTACAAACAAACATTTTAATAATTTGAATCTAACTTATAATTGATGATAAACAAACCTAGAATAAAAAAATGAGGGTTTTTATAATAATTTCTTTAATATTTAAGATGTAAATATATTTTTAAAATTTTTTTTAGCTTTCTTATTATATAATGATGGTATATTTTTATTATTATTTCTTTTGATTTTAATACTTTAATTTTTAAGTTAAGAGTGTGATAGATTTTTTGAAATTAATGCCACAAAATTACAACCTTTTGACAAATGAGGATATGTCAACAAAAATTGCAAACAACATGGATATATGAGGTTGTTTGTAGTATAGTTGACTTCATGCATCAACTTGTTTATAAAAACAAGGTCCATTGTTGTGTTGCAATACACCTATTAAGTAAAACGGTTGGTGAAGATCAAAACATGGAGAAAGAATTAAAGTACAAGAATGCATATAAATTAAAAAAGATTAGAAATAATGCAAATTTATTCTATATTCAAAAATAATTGTAGTCATGTTGAATTGTTGTTAGTTGTCATATATTATGTTAGGAGCACACTATCATGGGAGTATTAATTTATATACTCCTATAGAATCTAAGAGCAAAAAAATAGATATGTCTGTTTTTAGAAATTATAATTCTGTTTGGCTAAAGGATTTTTTAGATTGCAAGTGTCTAGATGCTTTTAGGAATGTAGAGTGACGATGGCTATGAATTTTTTGAACTTAGAACAAGCAGATTGTAGCCAATGTGTAAAATTCTAGTAAAATGTTATAGAATGTTTTTCCATGGACGTAGCTTCCAAATTGGAAATGAACCACATATATTAGGTGTATGTATATATGAGTTAATTGTCTCAATTTCATATATTATGATTAGTAAGATGTAACAATTCTTAACATGATTAAGGGCCAATTGCATTTCAATTGGCTATTATATTATTTGATTGTTATAAAAATTGTCCTTTGCAATAATTAATTGTTAAATTAATTGGTACTAGAATTGGATTTATTATATTCTTTATTAATCAAGTTATAAATATAATTCTATTATTAAATAAATAATTAGTAGCATAGTCAAATACCATAAAGCAACCTAATCCACAAAATCATATTCATTATATTAGTAGTTTCTTATGGATTGTAGATATTGTTGACGATACTTTTTATTGTATTTGCATACAAACCTATGCAACAAGGATTATCATTGGAAAAAAATAATTATGCCATTATTGTATGTAATAAAGTTGAAAAAAATACTATACATACATGTTGATTATACAAGTTTTACATATAAAAGCATTGTATTCTTAAACACTAAATTATAATCTAAAGGTTCAAAATATTTCTTTAACTATTAATATTTTCTTGTAGATAGTTCTTTTCTACTATCTTTAAGTAGTATTAGACCATATAAGCATCTATAATCTTCATGATTAAAAAATATTTATTTTAATTTTGCCTATGCATCTATTTAAGTGAAAATTGAAATTGTATAAGTATGTTGCAGAAACAATTTTAAAGTCTTAGATATTTATGTATTGAACTTCAATATAAAAGGATTTCATGCATATTGTATATTAGATAAAGATATGTTATATTCTACACAATATCTTGTTATGTGATTATTACAATAAACCTTAAAAAGATATAAATGATATATTTTTTATAATAAGGAATAAATACACCATAGATGATATACAAAATGTAATATGCTAAGAAAAAATATATTATAAACAAAAGCTAGAGTTTGTTGAGCATTTTATATTAAAATATCATAGTAGTGCATAGTAATATATTTTTATATATGTGTTCAATAGAATATACATAGTATATATTTATCTACTTTTTGCTTAAATAAAAGTATTTTATAATATAAAAAGAAATTATATTATGTATTATAATATTCTTATTATAATTAATATATTAATATTACAATCTATATGATGCAATTATTTAAATCATTTTTTTTCTCTTGCTTATAAGATGCACTATCTTAAAAAGATTAATAAATTTTTTAATAATAAAATTACTATAAATTAATTATTTATTTGCTATATATTTATGAATCTAAATTTTTATATTCTTATAAATATTCTTCTATATTTAATTGTGTATAATAATAATATTAAAGATATTAATTTTATATAATAAATATGTATATATATATATATATATATA
This sequence comes from Physcomitrellopsis africana, assembly GCA_036785485.1. Taxonomy (NCBI): domain Eukaryota; kingdom Viridiplantae; phylum Streptophyta; class Bryopsida; order Funariales; family Funariaceae; genus Physcomitrellopsis; species Physcomitrellopsis africana. Next base: position 95,036 of record JAWRVF010000011.1, read on the forward strand.
TATATATATATATAACATAAGTATATATTATTTCTAATCTTTGTTAATTGATTTAAGATTATTTATTATGTAATTGTTTAAGCTATACTTAAAGTTCAAAGATTTGCTATTCCATTTTTTTTTTTTTTTAATGCTAATTTTTTTACTATCAAGTTTATTTTATTAATTGCTATTTCTTTTTGCATCTATTGTGACTAAATTTATAAAGTAAATCATTTTTTTATAATTTTTTAAACAGCATATTTTAAACTTTTCTGTACGTTAACTCAAAATATTTGATTTTTTTGAGATTTGAAATGTTGATTTGATGACATGTTTAAAACACATGTAATTAAATTGTTTTCAAAGAATTATTCAAAAAATTAATATAATTATCTTAATAATTAGAAAACTATATAATATACTAAAAATATATATAATAGTCATGATTATTATTAAATCTAGAATTACAATAAAATATATGTGATTTTTTTTTTTATATAAAAATAGATATATTTTTATTTTTATAAATATTTTTATATTAAAAATAATTTTTTTAAATTTCCAAATAACCTAAGAAAATAAAATACAATTGTGCATCCTACCTCTCATATTATATAATAGATTAATTAGAGTTTAGATCCACTTGAGTAAGCATGAAGGAATTGAAGATATGCCTATAAGAAATTGCCATTGGATTACAAATTTGAAATATGACATACTTTGAGAAGATATTAGATATAAAAGATTTTTTTAATATTAGATGACTATTGTTGTGTTGTAACATAGCTATAGGATGAAAGAAAAAAAATATATATATATTATTGAGAAGCTTAATCAAAGACTAAATAAAAAAATTACTTTAGAAATCATAGATTAAATAAATAAAAAGATAGTAATAATATTTAATGTTAATATCACTTTTTTATTAAAAAAAATACTTTTATTTACTTTATAGGACCATAAACAAGACAAAATATGATGGATTAGCAAAAATATAACTATAGGCATTTTAAGATCAAAATAAAGGATAGTTTTTAGTAAAAATTACCTAAGAAAATGTTGGATTAATATCCAAGGAGGGCCAGTTGTGAACCAAGGTCAAAACCAAACCCCAAGGCACAAAACTATGTGCCTATGATAGATAGAGAGTTCTTTTGTTAATCAAAGAGTAAGGTTTGAAGGCAAACTTGATAGGATTTCTTTGAGCATTGGTTTTAAGGTTTTTGAGTTTATAATAACTTTGTGAAAGCTATGCAAAGTCAAGGTTTTATTTGGATGACTCTAGTTATTAAAAAATAAAATATATTCATATTTTGGAGTATATTGAGAATTCTATAGGTTGAAAATTTGTGGGTGAAAATTTAGGTGAAAATTTGTAGATTTGTGAATATAATTGTCTTGAATGTTTGTTGTGAATTTGAGCTTAATCTAATAGTTAGATCAAAGGTTATTAGAATTTAAGTGAGTTAGAGTTTCAAAAATCAAATTTTGAGGGTTAATGAGGCTTTCTATGATTTTGAACAATTTGCCAATTAGATTGGAATGATTCTTTTTTGAGCTAGTAGTTAATTTAGTTTTCATTATTTTTGTAAAATTTTAGAATATATAAATGGTGCAAAAAGGAGATATTGACATTGGAAGATTGACATCAAAGTTGGACAAGGAGAACAACTAACACCCGAGAGGATTAGGAGCTTTTTCTCCCAATTTGTAAGTTTGAATCCCTTCAAATTTTATATGCTTGTTTTTAACCAATAGATTAAAAAGTGTACAAATTTTGAATAAAGATGAATAATTAATTTAATAATTACTGAAGTTTTAAATTCTAAGTCAAATGCTAATGAAATCCTAATATTCTAAGTAAATTCTAATCAAATCCAAATTTATTTAGGATATTAGAATTTCATTAGAATTCAATTTAGGATTTTATTAGAATTTTATTAAGATTTATTTAAAATAATAAGATTTGATTAGGATTTGACTTAGGATTGTATTAGGATTTTATTAGGATTTGGCTAAGATTAATTAGGATTTAATTAAGATTTTGTTAGAATTTACTTAGGATTTGGTTTAAATTCAATTATGATTTATTTAGAATTTCTTTAGAGTTGGTTAGGATTTGGTTAGGAATTTTTTAAGATTTCTTTAAGATTTCTTTATGATTTCATTAAGATTCTTTAAATTTTCTTTATAATTCTTTTAGGATTTGATTAAGATTGTTAAGAATTCAATTGGGATTTATTTATGATTATATTAGAGTTGTTAGATTCTTGATTAGTTGCAATATACAAGTTTACCTTCTACAACCAAGTGCTTGGTGTATTTTCAAACAAGAAAATATATAATATAATAATATTTTTAATAACAATCTTTTTTTATTCTTTTAAAAGTATATTAAATAACTTATAATAATATTATTTTTATATATAGCCACAATGCATTAAATAATTAATCAAATGGGATTTTTAGATCCTTACAATATATACCAATATATTACAATACTAATGATTTTTTAGCCAAGATGTAAATACTTCTATTGAAGCAATTCAAAATGATTGTAGTAGCACAATTTTGATTTTTTTTCTCAAAGTGTTGCATTTTATTCATCAAATAGTCCTACACAACACCTATTAAAAAGACATTAGATGTATAAAAATCTCCTAAATTAGAACAACCATACACATGTTAGATTTGTTCAAAAAGCCCTAAGGTATGATAGAAAATATAATAATTTTAAATCTTGAAAATAGAAAGGCAATAGTATTATTATCACATATTAACAAACATGACATAGATAGAACAACCCTAATAATTAAATAAAATACAAAATACACTTGTAGTAGATCTAGGTAGTCCCATGTCCAATACAAATTTACCTTAAGCTACATAGAAGATGATAATAGCAATTTAGCTAATTCAAATGATTTAAATAGGACCATTGTGATTTAACTATGTATAAAAAAAACATGTGCATAGTGACAATAAGAACAAAGATACCTATAGCAATGGAACAAACCAAACATGGATACATCTTTTCACACTTATATTAAAAAACCTCCCAAATTGTTGGAATCACTTGGATTGTAGCAAATGAACAACAACAATACTACACAATGCAACAAGGCTCAACACATCCTAATAGACTTGCCACAAAACTTTCATTATATCCAACAAATACAATAATTGTCACTTTGATTAACTTTTTTCTAATGTTTTATTTACTATAAGTAAAAGAAGACAAAGACAAGGACGTAGAGTCCATGATCTAATCTCCCCTCAAACCCTCCATAAATATTCTCCTAGAATTATGCATTATCTTCCACTTATTCCAATAGCAAATTCCATTCTACAATAAATTATTTATCGACTCTCCTCTATTGGCTTCTCAATTTTTTGTGAATTCTTTTCCAAACCTTCATTCAACTTTGACACCCACTATTGTTCTCAAAAATTTGTTGATGGATTCATTCCACCATTTGCAGTCTATGACTATATGGACTTACAGTGTAATTTATTTTTTTGAGTATTTATTGCAAGTCAAAGTACCTAATCAAATGAAACCAAATATTTTTTCTCAAGTACCTAATCAAATGAAACCAAAGATTTTAAAAAACATAAGAATTGTTACCACCCATTTTCTAAACCCTAAAAATAGTACAATTTTTAGGTCCCGTACAATGCTTAAAGCATTTACTTTCCTGCTGTACAAAAGAAAAATTGGAAAAAGGAAATAATCAAATGCCTAAAATTGGAGAACCGAATCAATGTTGGGGGCGCCTAAGAGGTATCGTTGAATACAAAGCAAGGAGGGAGGAGCATGTTCAGCCCTGTACCTGCATGAACAAAAGCGCAACTCAATTTTCAGGGTTCTTATGGACTTTAACAAAGCATGCAAATCAAAATGCAGTTATAATAGGTTAAGCACAGAATGAAAAACTACTCAAAAATATCACATGGATAACCACTGATGTACACAACATAATGGCGAGGCACACAGCGTCCGAGAGGGTGCATACTTAACGAATTTCAGCTAGAATCGGAGTGGGTCACCCCACATGAGCTGTTTGTAAGCATTGAGTCCAGGTCTCACCTATTTGCGTTTCTTGCTGTTACCCTGCACCTCCTCTATGCCTGGCGAGTTAGCCCATCCCCTTCTACCAGGAGAAGGACTACTCTTATTCATCTTCTTTTGGTCTTTACGTGCCTGTCGCTCCCGCTGGTCAACCTCTTGATTCTCTCTCTCGACAAGCCGAATCAATGTGTCACACCTCCTAGCCAATTCCGACGGTGTCCGAGACTTTACGAACCAGTCGAAGCGGAACACAGGAGAGGAATGCACTGCAGCCTTAAGCTCCTCCCAGTTTCCATAACCCAATCTGTGCACAGAGCATAGCAGGAATCGGTCGCACTCCTCGCTGTACAGTTTCCCCTTGTTCTGTCCATACTGAATCTTGAGTTCCAACCAAGGGTTACGGTATCTGTCCAGTTTCTTGCTCACTGACCTCATAATCTCATCCTTACGAGAAATACGCGCCTCCCCTCTCTCTATGTTCTTTATGATCCTTTCATGGTCATTCAGAGTGTTGTACCGACTCCAGAACACTTTCGAATATTTTTCCACCTCCTCCTCTGTTTTACCGTCGATTTCACTGGCAATACTTTTCAAATCATCACGTCCATACTTTTCACAAGCTCGCACAAATGCAACGAAATCGCGCCGGGACCAATTCTGGAAACCCTCCGAGAGCAGCTGCTCTTTTTCCTCCTGCTCCTTCTCCGTAAGTCCCTCCTCTACGTCCTCGATGATCCTGACATCCTCACCGGTTCCTGCTGCTTTAGCCTGCAACAGTTGTTTAACTTCTTTCTCAAAGAGCTCTGTAAGTCGCTGCGTATTAAAGAACTGAAAATCGTGCAACTGAGGCATTCGAGGTATGCGCGGCTCTCTGGGCTTAGGCACAGGTCCAGCTCGCATTGCCTGTTTAAAGTAATCAGACTCCGAATAATTTCGCTTGCGTTCCCGCTTGGGAGGCTCAATCCAGTTATCAGCAACGATCTTCTTAAAATCGTTCTTGCCATCTTCTTTATCGTCCCCATCATCAAAATCATAAAGCCCGGCAGTATCGTCCATCTTAAACTTGATGGCATCATCGGTGAACTTCTTCATCTTTTGGTCGAGTTCCGCAGTAGCTTCTTCTCCTTTCGCAATAATACGATCAATATCTTCATCAGTTATCGTGCTATCACCGGAACTGAACACCTTCTCAGCTCCATAGCGAACCATTTGCAACAGCTCATCTTTGTTAACTGCTTTCTGCTCAGCTAAACGCCCCTGTTGAATGACAAGGGCATCCAGCGCCAACTTCTTGTAAGCCCGTTCGATCACCTTCTCCTCTATCGTAAACTCCGTGCAAAACCTAAAGACTTGAACTTCTTTCTTCTGACCAATACGATGTGCACGATCCTGAGCCTGCAGATCAACTTGTGGGTTCCAGTCGCTGTCGTAGAGAATGACAATGTCTGCAGTTGCCAAATTGATTCCCAGTCCTCCTGCTCTTGTAGAAAGCAAGAAACAAAACTTCTCACTATTGGGAGCATTGAACTGATCTATCGCACTTTCTCGATCATCGCCAGTGGTATTACCATCAATACGACAATACTGGTAAGTTCGGAATTGACAGTAATCTTCAAGAATATCCAGGAGCCTAGTCATCTGAGAGAAAATTAAAACGCGAGATTGTCGCTGCTTCAGCTTGGGCAGCAATTTGTCCAAGAGCACCATCTTCCCCGCGGTGTCGACCAAATGATCCCCTGTGGTGTAGGGTGGCCCCGGTTCAGCTCCCTCAAAAAGGTAAGGATGATTACAGCACTTCCGAAGCTGCATGGCAATATTGAGAAGCCTTTTTCTTTCACCACCTGTGTTTATAGCATCCATATCTTTCTGCAAGAGTGCCCGGTAATACTGCTTCTGGAGAGTCGACATGCCCACTTTCAGGATGGTTTCTTTCTTGGGAGGCAATCCCCTTTCGACATCAGATTTAAGGCGCCGTAACAAGAAAGGCCTCAGCACTTTGTGCAACTGTTGGACAACCTCATGCTGGTCATTCTCACCTGAAATCTGGAACCACTCATCGAATGTCTCGGCTGAGCTAAAAATTTCGGGAAGAAGAAAATTCAAAAGAGCCCACAGCTCGTGGAGGTTATTCTGAAGCGGAGTTCCAGTGATCAGAAGCCTATAATTAGTGCTGAAAAGACGCATGGTCTTGGCTAAGATAGAGGATTCATTTTTGATGCGGTGTGCTTCGTCAATAATAATGTAACGCCAACTGAACTTTCTCAGCGCAGTTCTCTCCTTAATAGCCATCTCAAAACTCGTCACACAGATATCAAATTTTCCTGCAACGAGCAGCTCTTCCCTCTGATAATTCCGCTCATCCTGATTGCCATGAAACTTAAACGGCCGCAACACGGGACAAAATCTCCGTATCTCGTTCATCCAATTACCTAAAGTCGACTTCGGCCCAACCACCATGTGCGGGCCCGAAATGCCACAATATTCATGCAAATACGCGAGCAGCGAAATGGTCTGCAGCGTCTTCCCGAGCCCCATCTCATCAGCCAGAATGCCATTCACACCATTCTCGTACAACCGAATAAGCCAATTCAACCCAGCAAGCTGATACTCACGCATTTTGCCATTAATGCACGACGGTTGCACCAACAACCGTGTACCTCGTGCAGCCCCCTCATCCTCATCCTCCTTCAAATACTCCTTGTCCTCCTCTTCCTCCGTCAACTTGCTTCCATGCCGTCCCTTACTCGCCTTCTTCGCGTCCTTCGCAGACTGCGGCCCATTCGCAAAATGCGCGAAAATTTCCGTTTGCTGCAGCAGGAACTTCAACCTCCCCTTCGCCTTCGTGTTCATGTCGCTGTCCACCAACTTGTTCTGCTCCGCAAGAAACTGATCCACCTCCGCCTTTTTCCGCTTCTTCAATTCATTCAACCGCTGTCGCTCCCGCTTCGCAATGTCTTTCTTCGTCCCACCCTCTGCTTCCTCCTCCTCATCCTCGCTGTCCTCCCTGGAGCCTTCCGCCATGATTGCATCATCGTCCCCTACCTCAGCTGCCGCTTCTTCTATAGCCGCTATCTCCTCGGGATCCTCCTCTTCCTCCGCCTCCGCCTCCGTCTCCATCTTCACATCCTCTTCCTCCTTCGCCGCTGCTGCCCTCCTTCCCCCGGCCATTCTGCAAAATTCACAAAACTCGACAAAGCTTGGCCAAAAACTTCGCAAATTCCCGTCAGGTAATCGATTTCTGTACTACAAAATCAAAGCTCACGCCGATCCTCTAACTCATGCAAGATGCGTCGCGACTGAGACGCATCGGGGCGAGAGAGACAGATCGTGGGAGGCTGGATCAAATCCTCAATCAGCACTACTTCGCCATGGCTATCTGCTTGCAAGGGTTTCCAGGAGCTGGGAGCCCTAACGAATCTCTCCACCGGAAAAGACCTTCGTTCGCTCGACGGCGTTCGTCGAGAAACCGTTGCGTGATGAGTGCTTCCAGTGGATTGGAGTGTTTTCCCGTGCTTAAGAGTGGCGGGAACGAGGAGTCTTTCCGTCAATTCATCCAAATTCAAAGCAAAATTTATGCAACGGAGAGAGCATACACATCGGTCTTACTCGCGTGGCAAAAAACTTGAGGTAAATATGCATGGTAATGTAAAATTATTTACTTAACTAATTTTTGATATTTATGCAATTATACGTGTCGGGAAATTACCATAGTTATAACTACAAAGGATTTTTATAATACCAATGTAATAACTATTCAGCTTACTTAGAAATAGATGACAATCTATTACATTTGTTTCAATAACAAATATCTACAATTCTGTTTTAAATAATATGATGGTTTTAGATTGAGCAACAAATTTCTTAAAACTGCTTAAGTAGTTTTAATATAAATATAGATATATATATATATATATATATATATAATCGACAAGGTGGACTACAAATAGTATTTATGTAATGAATATTATTCTAAAATTCCATGTGTTAAATATGAATATAATTTTTAATTAAAATATATTAATTAAATAATTAAATAAATTTATACATAATTTATTCTTTTTATATAGAATATTCAAATATGTTTCAAATAAACCAAAGTTGTATCAATATTTTAAAATGTTTAAAATGTGTTTTAAAATGATTTTATCAATATAAAATATTATCTTAAAGTTAACAAACTTATGTAATTGGACAATAAGTTATTTATACACAAATGTTGTATAACATTAAAAGAAAAAACAATAAAACTTTGGTCTTTTGATTGATATTTGATACCTTGAAAATATACTATATAAATAGCAAGTTTCTTTCATTTACTTAACTAATTTTTGATATTTATCTGCCCATGTCACAATGTATTACTTTAACATTTTATATTAATTTTTTTTTTTGTCATAGTTATGACATCATGTTTTTATAGCCTTTAACAATAAAAACAAGAAAAATTATATTTGTAAAAGAAAAATTATAATATTTTATATTGTTTATATTTGTAAAAAAATAAAATTTGATCTAAATTTAATATTTTATATAGTTATTTTTTAATATTTAAAAAAATATTAAGATCCAATTTTTGGATGAAATTAATGTGAAATTAATAATTTATATTTTGGATATTAATTCAAAAGTTTTAAATAATTAAATATATGTTTTTGCTGATAATATTGATTTTTTTAAATATTTAAAAGAATAGAGCAATAATTTTAAGGCAATTGCAATAAGATCATCTGGATTTGTTCTTTTAATTTTATTTTTTTATATTTGAAAATAAATATAATTTTATCTATTTTATTTTAAAAATTAATTATAAATTAAAAAATGAGAATGATTTTTAATTTTTTATATTTTTAAAAATATAATATCAAAGGAGCCAAAATAATTTTTTATCTAAATATATATTAAATAAATATAATAATATAAAACTTAAAATACATCAATTTATTTTACTACCACAATTAACATCAAAAGTCACTAGTAAAAATGATACATAAACAACACAAGTCTCTTTGACAATCAAACCACTTCAAGTTATTACTATTATTGTTAGTCATAATAAAATCAATAATATCTATTAAAGTATTAATAAATGATTATTAAATTTAAGTTTTGAGGATTTAATAATTAAGTACAATGTGTCATTAAGCTTTAATTTGAAAGTTATCTACTTCAAGCATTTCAAGTCAAGTTATTAATATGATTTATATTATCTTTAAGATTATAAAATCTAGAATTAAAGAAATTTAATGCATTAATAAAATATATATATATATATATATATATATATCCTATTTAAATTAAATAATTTAAAATTGTGGATCAAATCAAAAAAATTAAATTTTAATCAAAAATAATTATTCTCTCTTTACATAAGTTTTTTAATTCTGTCAAAAAAACTTAATGTTATGCAAAATGAGGTTATAATTATTATTTATTTATTTATTTTATAACTTAGAAAATAATATAATAAATTTAAAATTTAATTTGGTTGATCTTCAAACATTAAGTTAAGCAATTGAATTTTGCTATCAAATAGAATAATCAAATTTTAGATTTATCTAAAAATGGTTATGTGATTATACATCAATGGTTTTATAATTCTACAAAGAATAATTTTATCTTTTAAAATAAGAAATATACAAAAATAAGAAATATCTAAATTATTATTATACAACTAAAAGTCTTTACAATACAAGAAAAAATTTAATGAATACATCAAAAAATGTGCATATATTATGGTTTGTTTTTTTAATGTTGTTTAAAGAAGCAGTAAAGCTAGAAAACAAGAATTGTTATCATAAAAATAGACAACGTATTAAAAAGCAGTTTATTTTTAGTTACAATAAGAGTTATGCAACTTGATTCTTATACAACATAATCTTACTAAAGTCTTACATTATTATTTGAATCTTTTCATTAGTTTATGATGCAATTTTTTTTAGGATCCATAAATCATATAATTTCAAAAAAAAAGAAGATTTAATTCTACAACCTTTGTTTGTTTTCTTAGTAAATTTTTTGCTTACAATCACATAATATCTATAATACAAAATCCAAATTAATATATATATTTATATAAGTTATAGATAGTTAAGCTTTAGCTTATATAAATATTATTCATAAAGTCTTTTTATCAAATTAATTATACATAATCATAACAACATATTCATATTTAATATTATTAGGCCTCTAAGTAACTATGCTTTTATCCTAAAAAAATCCAAATCTTTATGCATTAGATAATGGGCATATTTATAAGTTTAATAAAAAAAGGTTCATTTTCCATTTATATAGCATTTGGTTCTTATTTAAACAAAATGAAGAATAATTTTTTTAAAATAATAATGATTATTAATAATATATTAGATTAGATTATATTTTTAAGTAAGAATGATTGACAATAATTATCAAACTTAATTTTTAGTGTTATTATATATATACACATATATATATTAGCCAAATATTAATATATTTAAATAAGTTAATTGTGAAAATAAATTTAAAATGATATTAGAATGTATCTATTATTTTATAAAATATTTTATTAAAAAAAAATCAAATTAATAATTTTATAAATTAAAATAAAATAGAAAACATAAAAATAATATACATAATTTTTTATGATATTAATGTTTTAAAAATATATAAATAGATTTTTCAGTTATATGCTTATTAAATTAATTTCAAGTACAACTTTAAATATCTAAACATACTTATGATGCATTTTGTATTATATTATAAATTAAAATTAAAAAAATTAAAAAATTATTACAAAATTATTTCAGATATATAATTTTAAATTTTATTATTATTACTATTACTATTTAATAATATAAATAATAAATAATATTTCTATATAAAAAACAAATCTAAAATTATTTAACAAATAACTATTAAATTATTTTCAACTATTTTTTATTTAATTAGATTAAGGAGAATTTTAAATTAACCCACCTAAATCTTAAATCAACCCACTGTCAACAAAATATAATTACTGCCTTTACTAAAAAAGTTGTTAATCATTTTTATTATTTGGCATCTTCAAAAACTTCTCTTCCTGCTATATCTCTTTTACTAATCCTTCTTCATAATTCACCAACTTCTCTCTAATGTAAAATCACCAATCTTGTCTACTCTTCATCCAAGTTGCTCCATTACAATGAAAATTCAATTCTCTATCCCTCTCACCTCCCTTGCAAAATCAGCACATCATCTGGATTGGTGAAGGATTGCAAAGTCCTAGATAGTATAGGAGAAGCAGAGTAGAGATAGGTGGATTGTTTAAAGTTTGAAGTGGGTCAATCTAATATTCTTCTAAATTGATATTCTATTAAAATCAATATATGTGTGTATACATATGTATGAATATATATATATATATATATATTAAAGTTATTTAGATTGATCCTTAATAATTGTATATTTTTAAAATAAAAATATAATTTTAAATTTTCCAAACTTAATGTAATGTAAATTAATTATATTAAAAATATTTTTTATTTTTATTTTAAAATATATTTTTAATTAAATTAGAATAATATTATTACAAAGAATTATTAGACTTTCTTTTTTAAATCTTTCAAATTGTTAAAATTTATAAATACATTCTAAAGCTAAAAACCTAAAAATCTAAATTTAAAAAAAGGCATTTTTATTTTCCATATTAACATCTAAACAAGAAACAAAAAAACTTAGTAAACCACCTTTTTATATTACATTCACAAATAAAAACTCTGCTAGTTTTAAATTTCTTAGATTTTACCATCCTTCTTCACAAGTCAATTCCTAGTACACTAACAATCACATTATTCTATAATATATTCTAAAAATAACAAACATACCATAAAGACCTTTTGTTGACAACAAAACTTTTGAGCATGTAAAACAAAACAAGCTTCTATGCACAACAACCAATTTGTGTGGATAAGAAGGAAGTAGTTTATTCAAAACAACAAGCTCTTGCGCACAAGAATTAAGAAGTTTGTGAATAAGAAATGAGTATTTCTACACATCAGCAAGGAGTTGCACTTCCGTTCAAGATACGAGTCCATGTGCTTCACAAACAAGTGTTCTGTGCAGAAGTATTGTTGTCCATAAGGAATGAATGTTCTGTGCATAAGGAATGAATGACTTGTGAATAAGAAATAATTGTCTTCTGCACACAAGGAATGAGTTTGTTTTTATTATGTAAGGCATTGGTTATTATGCTTCACAAAACAAATGTTTTGTGCACAAGTGTTTTTGTGCTGAAGATATTACCGCGGAGGACAGAACAGAAGCAAGCAGAAAAGGAGCAATAGAACAAGGGCAGCGCCTGACAAAGGCAAAGGCGCATCCAGAGATGGACGAGGAGGAGGACAGAACCCAGAGGAGCGTTACTGCGGTGGGTGGGTAGGGACGGCACCCACTGCGCCATCGCCAGACGGCAGCACCATCAATGCAAGGCTGCGCACCACCATTGTATCATCCCACACTGGCACCCCACACATGAAAGGTTTACTCTCACGCGCTGTGCATTGATTCCACCGTCGTGTGTGAAGATCAGTCCTAGTGGGCTCTTTCTCTCGACACCACTTCCCGATTGCGACTGTCGCCGTTCAGTTGCGGTTACGATTCCTATCCACTAGCTCCAGTCCGACGCGTCTGCAGCGCGGCGCACTGTTGCACAGATGGCATCAGTGCTACGTCATGACCGTGGCTTGCTCCACTGTGGGTTCATTCATTCGGGTTGAATTCTTTATGGGCTGGTTCGCTGTATGTTGTGATGACCCCCGGCAGCTGCTATTTTTAAGACCGTGGATGGTGGGTCCTTCTCGTTGATCCAGTCTGCGACAATTCAACGCTCTTAAAAGCCTGCTTTGGTACCAAGTGGTGATGCGGGTGCTTTGCGATTTCTCTAATAGTATGTTTTTAGTTTAAGAATTGGATAGGTGTCAGATATTTAGTTTGGGAGTTAGATCTGCTACGTCGGTTATTGAGCAGATCGATGCTGTCAGCCTTAAGACTGAGGGGTGTGTGTGTTCAATTCCGTGAATCGTCTTCTCCGAGCGCATATATACGTCCACTTCAAGTCCTCAGTTCACAGCGCAGTGTCTACGAGTCCTTTGCAGTCGCCTAACTCTACGCTTCGAAGCTCTAGTTTCTGGACTTGCGACTGAATACAGTGAAGCAGCTGCTCTAACGATGGCGATCATGGCGAAGACTTTGGTGGCCTGTGTGGTGGTGCTGGCGATGGTGTGCTGCGCGCAAGCGCAATGCCCTGCTGTGAACTCGTACCTTTCCTGCAGGCCTGCTGTAACGGCTGGCACACCACCATCCGCTGATTGCTGCAAACACATCGAGACAGTGCTTGCCAACGGTAACGGCCCCCAGTGCCTGTGTGATGCCATGACCAGCACTCTCGCTACCTCTATTGGGGTGAATATTCAGCTGGCAGTCATGCTGCCGAAGGAGTGTAACCTCAACTACATCCACAACTACAACTGCAAGGGTGCGTAATTCCAGTCTTTTTTATTTCCTGCTGTTTGTTGCTCGATTGAGTTTCCTATTGTATACTCGTTAGAGGATCTCTTGCTATTCCTAGTATTCAGTTTTGCTGGTGTCATTTACCTGCAGGTCACATTGTTCCTTGATTGCCCATCTCGACTTCTTATCAAGCCATTCCTTGCTGGGATCGGAGCAGCACTCTTCTACATGGAGATGAGTTGAATAGGGGCACTGCTGTACCATTCCGTGGCCAAGTGACTATTCGTTGTTCACGGTAGTATTTGTAGGAAGAGACGTAGTCTTTGCAGTTCAGTCATGAGATCAAGCCCCCAGACCGATGCCTGGAGGCCACATTTCTTTTGAACCATTCGTGGTTGACGAAGAATAAATCCTTAAATGCAACCTCAGCGATGAAAGACGAATGATTATATCTATGTCCTCGTGGTTTGGAGTTCTTTGTGTTTTGGTGACCACAACAGTTTGCTCACTGTATGCAAGTCCGGGGCTTAGATAATGCACACTCCCTTTGTTCGAATGTTCTAGCTTCAAAATGTACGTACCCGGATCAAAACTATCTACGCACTGTCACAATCGCGGTCCACTTTCAAAACGTCTTTGTATTAGTATAAATTCTACAGTTTTTGTAAAAAACGAGTTTGTACAGCTTGCAGGACCTGCTTAATCTTTACATGTTTCACGCAGCTGATATTTTTGGAGTGAACCAAATGCACACACACTTATGCCGACATTACCGTTTAGACTGTCTGATAGCTTCATAAATTCGCTAGAAATTTAACTTATTCATGCTTAATATGAACCTACTGTCTTGTTATTGACAATTTCATAATACTCCGTTAATAACTCCATGCATAATTCTAGTTAAGTGAAGTTACAACCGCTAACTGCTGCCAAAGAAGTAGCAAACACCTTGTTAGATTAATTATTCATTTACATGTTTTATGGTGGTAGTTTTAGTTTGCAACCGTATCGTTACATATAGGAATAGACGGAGTTTCCTTGTGCATGTGATGTGGAGAATCAATATAAGCTGTGATTGGCTAAAGTTGTTCTGGTTGAAATGAATGATCTTGTTATGGCTATATTTGTTTGCTTTGGTGATGTCAAGTTTTGTAGGAAGAATATTGTATCAATCATTATATAGCACGATAGAGTATATATAAAATTAAAAAACCATTGTTATAGTTTGCACAGATCTTTTGCATCTATTTGTTCCAAGTTGAATTATATAATAACTTGTTTTCATTTTTACCTTAAGTTCAAATATCAACAACAATTAAATGTGGTGTAAACATTTTTTACAATGACATGTATGCCATTGCTTTAGGTTCTAACCATATTTTGTTAGACCAAAAGAGAAGCTTCAATTATTGAAAGTAGCCAATGATATAAAATTCTATTTATTAATAGACCATCAATGAACCCAATCGAGATTATTTTACAATTGTCTTTGACAATTGTCTTAGTTGCAAATATCAAATCAGCAAAAAAATATTCTATTTCCTTGTATAGAAAATTGTAGAAGATTTAAAGAGTCAATTCATCAATATGTTAATTAGTTCGAGAAAATTTATACAATTATTTATGAATTTTTTTTATTGTTTGTGTGCTATGCAATATTATTATAAATTTTTTCACTTGGTCAATCTATTGATTTGCACATGGAATTTTTATGGAACATTAATATTACTTTTTTTCTTTTATTAATGTAATTTTTTTGCCTTTCACAATTACAAGGAAATAATGTGAAAGTTTTGAAATTAAATACACAATTGCATATTTATTGTACAATATAACTTTTAAAAAGAGATACAAATAAAAATTTATTTTCAAAATTTAGCAAATTTATTGTGATAGAAGATAAAATAATACAATAATAATAATACATAATAATAAAAATAAAAAGAGACTTAATTATGTTATTAAAAAACACTAGAAAACTTAACACAAATTACTAGAAGTTTGAGATTTTTTTAAAGGTGAAATATTCAATATGATATATTTTTAATATTTTTTATTACATATTTTTATTATTTGATAAAATTTTAAAAAATTATATATTGCCATGCATGAACAAATTTTTTTCTACCTCAAAAAAATACATTTAAGAGGTTTCAAAATTATTACTATTAAAATTCTAAATAATTTCAAATAAAACTTATTAAAACTAATTCTGAAGAATATTATATAAATTATATCATTTATAAATAAATCACAAAAAAATACTAAAGAAACTTTCTCTCAAAGACAATAAAAGATATTTCACTTATTTTTATCATAAAATAGAAAATGATTCTATTTTTTACTTTAAAATTTTTCTTCTATATGAAGTATTATATATATATATATATATATAAAGATATATATAGAATCATCAATCAATTCTTAATATGTTAAGAAAATTTGTTCTAAAAGTTTTCTTAAAGAAACAAGGACCTAGTATTATAAATGTTATATATAAAAAATACTTTTGAAGCACAACATACTTATGGTGCATAGATATCAACTAAGTTATTTATTCTACAAAATTTAAATCTTCAGCTTTTCTATAATATTTTACAAAAATTAATGAAATAAAAAAAATAGTAAGGTATGTAATTGTTGGCTCTTAAGATAGTAATTTAAATGTGTATATATATATATATATATATATATATTTATTTATTTATATAGAATATAAATATTTAAATCTAATAATTACTTTAATATAATAATGATTAGAAAAAACCATATATATATATATATATATATATACACATAATTTAATATCTTAAATCAATTTGAGATGGTGCTAATCTTGTTTGATTTCTAACTTATATCTAAAGATGTTTCAAGTTGGATCTAACAACCTTGCTAAGCATAGATTTTTTATGTTTAATTTTTAAAAAAATTGTATTAACTTTAATTAAGCTTGGTCATTCAAAACAAAAACACTATAAAGTGGCATTACACTCATAGACCATCTTTTATTACCACAATCCTCCTTTTCTCTATCTCTCTTTCTTTGTAAACAATATTATTATTTAATGTCTCTTTATTACTTCTACGTACTTTTGCCAATATATACAACAACAGTCATACAAAATGTCACATGTGATTATCAACTTGTTAAAACATTGGATATGTAAGTATTAGGCTACTACATCAAAACAAAATCAATGATAATTTATACATCTATACACATAAATAGACAATAAAAAATCTTAAGATTAGAAATTTTAAGTTTGTAAAAAGATTCGTTTTTATTTTAATATTTTTAGATATGATAATATTACAATATTATCATGTTAATATTTGCAATTCTAAAAAAATTTAATTATAAAATTAGAAATTCTAATATATATATATATATATATATATATATACATACATACATATATATATATATATAAACAAGTTATTTTTATCTAATTTCATTGATGAGAAATAAAATCTTTATATATATATATATATATATATATAATTGTCTAAACAATGGTAGTAATAAATTTTCTAAATTTTTGTATATTCTCTTGATTAATTGGCTTGAGCTCAATTTATAGTTTTAAAACGTTATTATTGTTGAAGTGTTGTGAATTACACTTAAAAAGGAAAAGTAGGAATACCAACAAACACCTAAAAACCCCTATTTCTTGCCCAATGTAATCTGTTTTCTTCATAATTTATACATCAATCTCTGTCTTAAGGTTACAGACTCTTACATTATTACTAAGGTATAATTCGTACATTAACAAAGAAGTGGTATGTGAATCCCTAAGAAAAACATTTCTGATATTAATGGTGCAGTTTGAATACCATCTACTTTTGAAATGAAGACGTGAATTTCTTGAAATGTGCACTTTTGAAGTACTGGAATATATACTTCACACCCACTGAAAGATTGAGAGTGTTAATACAGGCTGTAGTAACGGTCTATATTACTTACCAAATGATGTGAACCAGGACGAAGACAACATGTATATATCTCATCTCTACGCGGCATGTGGTAGCAAGACGCACAGATTCTCACTGAAAAGGTATTTGTAGTTGTTGTGCGACATATTTTCTTCGTCAGGAACTACAGTTTCAGTTGACAGGGAAAGATCTTTCGCTAAATGTAAATTTGATCTGGTAAAGGATGTAGTGGCATTTGTCAATTGGATACACCGATTTTGGTAGAGTTTATCTTGTTACTGGAAGATGTAGTAGTACTTGATAAAGAGGGGAGTACAGCATGTTAAAGAGGGGAGTACAACATGTTCGGATGGAGTACGCAGGAAATTAGAGTACATGCACATTAGTTCACTATATATTTCTCGAAAAAAAGGTTGGTATTAAGTTTCGTGGTACACTTAATTATTTTCGAATATGGCAATGTTTCACTGCCATTGACGGTTTAGCGTATCAAGATTTTTTAGTGCAATTGAGGGTCGAGGACAAACAGAATGTGATTGAAAACAATCGACTTGGGACCATTCACAGTAAAAATGCATACATACGTAAAGCTTAAAGCACAAGAGTCCGGGAAGGAAGTTTCAGATCTTTCAAATCTTTGTATAAAGACACAGATGAACAATGTCCGAAAAAGAACTCACAAGTTTCATGTCGTTTCAGTGTCTAAGTTTCACCTTAGATATTAAACAGAACGACTCCGCCAGAAAGAGCTAGCGCCCCGCCGGAAGTTCATCCTTCTACAGTGAGACCAAAATCTAAAGACATCCTCACAAGAAACAGATCATAACGAGCTCCAGGCAAAAAAGTATCAGAGTACCACGGGTGGTTATCCTACTTCAGGAACAGTGAAGGACGATCCCTTGCTCTGCACTGCAGAAAGAGCACAAAAACAAACAAGTTACAAGAAACAAGTCGACAAACATGTCGCCACCAACGCGACCTGCAGGCGAGTCCAGCGACCCCCGCAGAAAAGACAGTCAAATCTCAAGTGGCTTTCCCAGTGAACAGTTGCATCTCTCCCGGCCCCAAACAGTAAATTCCTTCAGTGTTCCCTTCAGCAACCCCCTTGCAGTAATCTTATCACCAGTTATCCGATCCATAAACCGCAGATTTCCGAGCGCTGTGCGACGTTCATCCGCGGGTCCGGAATGCATCTTAAACCACCAGAGGCTTCAACCACCTTTGACGGCTCTAATAATCGCTCTGGCGGTCGTTCCTCCAGTTCCCGGAACCCCCGCGACCGCCACCACCGCCGTAACCACCACCGCCTCCATAGCTGCCACCACCTCCGCGGCCTCCATAACCACCACCGCCTCCACCGTCACGGTCTCCATACGACGGACGGCTACCGTAACCACCACCACCACCACCTCCGCCATAGCCACCACCTCCTTGGTGATCTCGGCGTCCATAACTACTGCCGCCACCACCACCGCCACCGCCGCCTCCTCCGCGGGACTGCGCTTGGTTCACAGTGATGTTGCGTCCGTCCAACTCCTTGCCGTTCATTTCTTTGATAGCTTCGTTCATGGAGTTCTCATTAGCGAATGTGACGAAACCGAACCCGCGAGACCTTCCGGTTTCCCTATCAGAGATTACCTTACTCTGCACAACCTCTCCGAAAGGACGGAACGCGTCCTCCAAGCGGCCGTCGGTAGTGGCCCAGGCCAAACCCCCGACGAAGCACCTATATTCTTCTGTCATCTTGGTAATGTGGAGAGTTCGAAAACAAGCGTACTAGTAACAAAGAGGCGCAGGGTGAACCCTGAATGCCTCGGAGATCAGCAAAGGAGACCGAAGTAGGGCAAAGAGAGTGCACTGAGATTGGCGTGAGGGCACGAGATTATGAGGGGGGCGAGGAGCAAGCCATGCCCGCGCACGACTTTCGGTAACTGGCAGAATCCTGCGGTCGGTAGGTTCCACCGTCTGGTGGTCGCGGCACAGTGTTCGTCCGATGCGGTGAGAGCATCCTGGCCGTGCGATATGTGCTCTTCAGCAGTGAGATATTTTAAGGTCCGGTCGTGGACAAAAGGTGGAGGGGGACTCTAGGGAAGGTCTAGATTCCTGGTTTGATTTTGGAGGGAAGAAAAAGCGAGCCTCAGCGAGAGAGTTCAGGGTTCATCTAAGTTACCGACCATGAGCAGTGACTAAACAGTTGAGTATCTTTCCCATATACCTTCAGTGAACTTTCAAAAAACCGTATAATCGTGTTACGTTCCCTCAATACTGGTAAAGAGTGGTCGATCGGATCAATCCCACGAAGCCTCGTGGCATGTAGGTGTGGCACCAGGCCTGGAGGGCAGCTCTGAAAGGGTGTTGGGTCCAGTCGGAGCCCCTCATTCCCCGAAGCTAGCTAGTGCTTATCGACAAGGCCCTGTGAGGCCGCGTGGCATCTACAAAGTGGAATTTGCATTGGGGACAAAGAGGCATGGGAAGAGGTATGGGTACCTTGTGGCCTTTTTTCCCTGTTGGCCCTTTCACCCCTGGTTCAGGAAACCTCGTCATCCACACACGAGGCATCTCTGATATTTGTGTGACTCACTTCTACACAAGCACATTGGATCTAGGTTACTCTTAGATTCCTCCCGGTTATCCACGTCATTTGTGTTCCTTCCCGGGTTCTAGACTCCGGTCTCCATGTGTATTCCCCTTATGAACTTTGCTGATAGCTGGAATCTGAGAGGGTTCTCAGATGCTGACATGGAAGAACCCCAAAACCAATTCGCTTCTTGGCTTCCCTTCTGCTTTCTTTGCTTGTGCGTAGCTGCCTTTTGGACCGCTCTAATGGTGGAGCGCGCCAGGATGAGCACATCCATCCACTTTAACTGTTCGCTTTGCTTTGACTTTGAAAAACTCCTAAGCCCAGAAAAATAAAAAGTTGACATCGTATTGAAAGAGATTTAATTCACTGTACATGTGTGTGTGTGTGTTTAAAGAGCGCGACTTTCAATAAGGAAATATTAAATAAAATAACTGCATCATTCCAATAAAAAAATTAATAACAAAATGGTTGACTTTGAAGTCATTATTTACATATTGTTTTAGTTATTTATGAACTAGTTTCCTATTACACATTTTGGTATCTTTAATTTTCAACGTAACTGATGTGGTAGAACTTTGATGTGTAGAGCATTTTACTGGACATTACAATAAAAATTATATTTTTGATCACTATAAATTGTATATCTATGATACTTCTCTTCTACATTTACGTAGACTACCATGTTCGGTATAACTTTCACAAATCAAATTTATCCACTACAATCATTACAGTTGTGATGCTCTCTTTCAGGATTTGGATTCAAAACGAGTTAAATATTCAATGTTAACAAATAAAATAAAATAAAAATACTATACTATACAAGATGTGTAAACTCACATCACTCATAGAATTTTATTTCATAATAAGGACGTTGCTGTTTATTTCTCATATAGATAGTGTAGTTTCATTCCACGTACCTCCACGACAACTATTTCTGTCGTTATTGATTTGATATATCATTCAGGTGGAGACGAGCTTTCTACGCAGAGTATAGATTCCTTGTATGTGCATTTCACCTACATAAATGAGAGTCATGGGATTCTAGTGATTGACATCACACGTGGCAATGCGTCATTCTATTGGAAGTATGACTCCATCCCTGCATTTGTTCTCATGCACAGAGGCGGCGGAGGCTAAATTGCAGCAGCACCGAAATGTAGTCATTCGGCACATGTCAAGAAGACACACCGGCACCTACGTATAGGCACCTAGAATCTTAGCTATCCCCGCACGAGGCATATCTAGGAGATCGGCACATATTCGGAGCAACTTTTGTCATCTCTTACTTTTAAAGTAGTTGGGTGGAGGGGAGGAGGTCGGGCCGGGCCGGGCCTGGCAGGACAAGGATGGGGACAGCATCGGATTCCTCGAATGGCAGGGGAGTCCAGTGTCAGGCATAAGTGCTGCCATGCTATTACTCTAGCTAGCTAACTACCTTGGCATTGAATCTGGTGTAGGAGATATTTTTGTTATTTGTTATTGACATTATTATTATTATTATGATTATCTTCCGCTCCCAATTGTGCATATTCAAGTGCTGACTGGTTTGATGGGGGTTTTGTCATTACTCTGCCAGAGGGAGGGGTGTACTTGTGCGCAGAGTACTTCCCAGTCAGGGGTCTTCATCTTGGGTCCGCGCTTGGCTTAGGGGTCTTCTTCGTGGGCCTAGTATGTGTACTCTTGAAGACTTCAACGGGAGACATGGGGAGCTTGGTGGAGTGTTAACGTGATGTTTTGGTTGTTGAAATCAGGGAGGATGTGACTAAGATCCCCTTTATTTATTTATACTCATTAAAGTAAACTTTAGTGTTAGTTATTGTAAGATCTAGATTTACAAATCACTTAGAAGATTGGCTATGTTTTAGTATTTTTTATACTTTAAATAGAATTAAAAAAACCAACTTTTATTTTGTATACTATGAATATTTTATAAGTGTTGATTGTGTGTTGGAGTTTGTGATATCTTATATTATGTTAGAAATAATTATGGATTTCTAATAGATTTAAAAAATAATTATGAAAGTAAACAAAAAAAAATATATTCTATAAAAAAAAAGGACTAACAGAAGTTAGTATTTTTTGGAAGCATAATTTAATTAAGATGAATATTTTGTTTAAGACTTTTTTAATATATCTTAAATATAAGAATATAAAAAATATTCATAGTTGAAAAATATATCTTATATAATTTATAAAAAAATTATAATTTTTACATAATTTATAATCCAATTATATATTAATTTCAAATAAATAAGTTATATATATTATAAATTCAAATAAAAATATTAAAATATAATATAAGAATTATATTACTAGATATTTATAATGGTACATACAAAATAAATTTCTAAGATAATTTATTAGATATTATATTATTTAAACTTATTTTTTTGTATACTTAAAAAAATATTAATACTTCATAATGATTTTTAATCTTAATAGTTTTTTATGAATTTAATTTAAACATATATTTATACTTTTAAAACTTATTATTTTTAAATACTTACAAATATAAAAAATAAATTATTTTATTACAAATTATATCATATTTTATAATATTTTCTTAATAAATATTATCTTTATAGAATTCATAGGTACATTCCAAAGATATAGATCTTTATTTTACTTAGATTAATATAAATTAATATATTGAGATTATACAATTAGTATATTTTAAAATATTTATTTAAATATTAATTAGATAAAATAGAATTCTTGTGAATAAAATCAAGTTGTCTTTGTGGTTGTATTTAAATAATATTTATATTATAAATAAAACCTTAGTCAATTTAAACAATCAAAGTTGTTAGAAATGCAAATATAATTGACCAAGAGATGAAAAAATACAAAAAGAATAATATATTGGATTAGAATTAATGGTGGATTTAAGTCTAGATATATAATATTACTTTGATTGCTCCAAAACTTATACTGGTAAGCTTAAAATGTCTCTTGTCTTGTCTCTTTTTCTAAACAATAGCCACTACGTCCAACAAAAAAATTTAAAAGATGTTCTAAAAACAATGAAACATTATTATATCATAAAGAATACTCTATATAAAATTCTTAAAGATTGTAGAATATTTTAAAAAATTGTAGGAGCTTTTGTAAGATTATAGATTGTTTTTATAAACTTCTAGATAATAATGAATAAATCTAAAATTTTATAGAAATTTTACAAATATTTTTAAGATTTTTAAGATATATAGAAAATAATATGAATTTTTTTATAAGATTCTTAGAGCTTCAAAATCCTTTAGAAGATGCTTGTAAAATACAATTTGTTATATGTCTATGTCATAATTTGTTGAATAATTTTAAAATATTATAAATAAAAAATTTATAGTATTTTTAATTATTAATTGAGGGTGACATAAGCTAAGAATAAACTAACAAAATGATGCAAAATATACAATAAAACTTGACCTTTTAATGTCCAAATTTTTTATTTTATTAATAGTATCAAAATAAATTTGGTTATATATTTTTTTCTTATAATGCGTAATAAATTACTAAACAAAATTGTACAAAGTAGCATTTATATATTAAAAGGCAAATTACTAAAAAATAATATTACAAAAATATTAATAGATACTTATGTATATAAAAAGAGGTGGTTATTACTGAGTGTTTATCAATCCAATTAAAGATTAATTAGATAAAATTATATGTATATATATATATATATATATATATAATATTTTTAATTCCACCACAATTATTGCTATTGCCACCATAACCTACCACCAAATCAACACATTTCATTAGTTTTTTTTTAGTTCCAATAGAAAGTTCTATTAATATTTTCAATATTTCTTATCATCTTTTATCAATGCATAAGAGTTTAATCATTCTTATAGTAATTTAAAAAGTATTGTGGATCAAGTGGGTGGCAAATTATGGTAATAATGGCAAAAATTATTATGGTAATATTATATATATATATATATATATATATATATATATACATTCTAATATGGATAAAATATATTTTATAATATTTTATAATATAATACATCATCTTCATTTAAGTTTATAAAATATATATATATAATTATTATAATATATAATATATATACATATATATGTTTTAAAATATAATATAGTAAAATTTATAAAATTAAAATCAAAATGTTTTATCTTGATTTGTTTAATGAAAAATAAGTAATAAATATTTTATAGATAGTACTAATTTTTTTAAGGCAAAAATTACTATTTATTTTAAAAGATGTAATATTTAAAAAAAAATATTATATTATTTTAGTAGTCTTAAAAACTTAAATTAAATATTCAAATACTTATTTTTAAATAGACAATATAATCAAAATTAAAAATATTATAAAAAATAAAATTAAAAATATTATAAAAAGTAAAATTAAAAATATATTTTAAAATATCAAGTCCAATATATATATACACATATATATGACAATAGTATGTATAGTAAATAAAATGACTAATGCAAAATTAAAATTACTCTAAACAATAAAAATTATATTAAAAAACTAAGTAAAATGTTAATTCTGATATAAACATATTTAGGTTTTACAAAATATTTTTTTATTACAATTAGAGATGTTTGTATTTAGCGTATCTTTTTATAAATATAAAATTATATTTCAATAATATAAATCATTAATAGAACATGATCTTCTTTATTTCTTTATTTATTTATTTATTTATTTTCCAATATCTATCATATATTTGTAATCATGCAATATATATATTTTTTAAAATATTTAATTTTAACTTTGAAATTAATATATAATCATTCTATATAAATATTATTTACTAAAATTTAATATTAAATAGATTTGAAAAATATGTTTGAATTATTGATAGTAGTAAAAAAGATAGAAAAGTAGTTAAGAAAGAAGATCATAAAATTTCTATTTAAAATAAAGGATTATAAGTGATCAACCAAAATAATTCATATAATCTTTGGCTATATACAAAACAATTGCAACTGAGATAAGATCAATTTATAAGTCAAGATAAGTTAAATTATATCAATTTGGTTTTAAAAAAATATATCAAGAAGAAAATTGTTGAGTATAACAATTAAGTGGCTTTTGACAAGAAGGCTTCAAGGTGGGACTATAACATGTTTCATTTTATATCAAACAACAACATTATTTGCTCTTTGTTGTCTCTTTTGCCATTCTTATATTAGAAAATTAAAATATTCAATATTCATGGCTATATTAATATCAATACTTTTTATACCAAAGAAGAATAAACTAATAAAGCTCATTTTTTTTGGTCACTACCTATCACGGACATAAGATTTACTCTAATAACTATCTAGTTAATACAAATAGATAGAAGTAGATAAAAGTAGATTATGTTGATAATATCTTATAGAGAAGCTTCTTAGAAGCTATATAGATGCAAATTCACCTTTATACATGTCTATAAATGATTGGTAGGTTAGAAATTAGTCACATGCCACACATCTTAATAGCTTGTAGAATAAGCTAGCCACATGTTACACGTGTTGGTAGCTTGTAGAACAAACTAAGTATGTGGCATACATGTAGGAAACTTGTCTTGTAAGTTTGACATGTGTCTTGCAAATTAGACATGTATTGGAGGTCCTATAGAATGCCTCCACGTAATTCTTAGATAGAGAGTATATATAGAAATAAGAGTAAAGCCTCCTTCACTCTTATCAACTCTTTTCTTGCTTGTAGTCTAGTTCAAGAGTTTCTTATATTTTCTAGTCTTTGGCAATAGCCATTCTAGTTTCTTCTTGAATATACATACTTCCTTGTTTCTAATTTGTCATTTTCCTTTGACATAGTTTTCACTAATTTATGCATCTATTTCAATTTGTGTCCTTGACAGATTGATAAGAGTGAAGATATAATATAAGAGTTTTGTCTTTTCTTGATTAAAAGTGAATTACCTCTTTTTTTTTGATAATACATAAGCATATTAGAAGTTATAGATTATCCACTTCTAAATTAATATTATTTATAGAATTTTTTTTTTGTTCTTCAATATTTTATTTTGTAATGGGAATAAATACTTTTTTTTCTTCTTGTTATATTATCATGGCAAAACTTGCTGAAATGAAGAGCGCAATGGCACAAATGCAAGAGCAAATGAGAAAATTAATGCTCGTTGTCGTGTTGTAATACATTTATGTGATAAAAAATATGAATAATAGTGATTTCTATTTAATACTCAAATATCTTAGTTCAATAGGAACTTAAGATACTTAAAAAAGATTTTATAAAAGCCTCTTAGATTATTATTATTTTTTAATAGCTAACAGATAAAAATTAGTTATTAAATTTTTTTTCTAGGTTGTAGAAACTCTTTCACTACTTTTAAAAAGCTATAAATTAATAAAAATAGGATAGGAGAGATAAATAATTAATATAGTTGATACTAGGATTAAATTGAGGTTAGGATCAAGCTTAAAAATCTTTAGAATAAGTTGAATTGATACCTAGGGGTTGATCATATGTGAGACAGGATCAAAATCAGACCTCTATCTATAAAAATGGCCACCAAGGGCAGGATGTCGAGTCATTTGAAGATTGGTGATTAGGATTGGGGAGTTAGCTTTAAGTTCATTCTAGAGACATTAGACTTGTTTTCAGAGGGTTTGGGAGGACTTAGCAATTACTATCTAAAATCATGCTTATATTAGGGATTAAATTTTTTATGCAATAAAATTAGGACCAACACTCTTGGCTATTATGTGCAATTGAAGTGACATCTATGATTAAAAATTTGAGAGTGTGTTGATAATTGAATGTGCTAAGACTAAGTAAAAATTTGTAACAATCTAATAGTGCAATTGGAACTTATTTGATCTTTAGTATAAAGAGGTATCAAAATTTGATAGTTTAAGGTTATTTAGGATTTTTACGATATCTAAAGATCTATTAGTCAACTTAGGATTAAATTTGGCACAATGTTAGAAGACTTAAAGAGCACGCTTAACTTGTAAGGACAAATTTGAGTGGAGCAAAAAAGCAATAGTATCATTTGAGACTTTGAAAACAACTTTTACTTCTACATCAATTTTCTGTTGCACCGACTTTTTCAAGATATTCTTTATGGAAACAGAGAGATCAGACTTTGTTTTGGGGGCAATATCATTATAAATGAGAACAGATGACAAACTCCACCTAATAATTTTTTATTCTAGGAAATTTGTAGTTGCAGAAATCAATTACAAAATCCATGATAAAGAACTTCTTGTAATTGTGTATTCTTTTCAAGAATGGCATCACTATTTAGAAGGCGCTTCTAGTCCAATGATTGTATATACGGATCACAAGAACCTCGAGTATTTCATATCAATCCATATGTTGAATCATTGCTAGGCTCATTGGAGCATGCTTTTGTCAAGATTCAAATTTATTATCACCTATCAGCCAAAAAAACAACAAGGTTTGTGTGATGTCCTTTCTAGACGTTCTTATCTTATACCAAAAGAAAAAAAATCAACTTTTGATTAATAAAAAACTACCCTCTTGAAGCCGGAGCAATTTCATCTTTAAGCAATGAAATCAATATTGACTATTAGTTCAACTTTTGTCAAGCAAATCCAGTTAAGTATGTCTTCAGACCCTCTTGTCTATGAGATTAAGAATAATTCATCTAAGTCTTATGATACTTCTAAGTTTGAATTCAAGAATGACCTACTCTATTTCAAAGGTCGCTTATATATTCCAAAAGGTATAGTACGACTACGCGCTCTGGAAGCTCGTCAGAATCGCCTTATGGCAAGATATTTTGAATATAATAAGACTTTACAGCTAATCTCAAAAGATTTTTGGTGGCCTCAAATGCGGAAGGTTGTTATAGAATTTGTATAACTATGTGATGTTTGTTCAAGATCAAAAACGCCTTGTCACCAACTTTACAAACTTTTCCAACCATTACCTATACCAAAACAAGCTTGGTCTTCTCTTTCTATAGATTTTATCACGGATCTTCCTAAATCAAATTCACATGACTTTATATTCGTGATTGTAGATCGTTTTATCAAAATGGCACATTTTGTACTGTGTACAAAATCTATTACAAGTGAAGAAATAATTAAACTCTTCTTTGATAATATCTATTGCTATCATGGATTATCAAGGGATATTATATCAGATAGAGGAATACAATTTGTATCAAGATTTTGGAGGATCCTTTTCAAGATATTGAAGATGGATATAAAACTATCTTCAGCTTTTCACCTTCAAACTGATTGACAAACAAAATGAATAAATGAAGTTTCGGAATAATATTTGAGATATACCATCAATTATCATCAAGATGATTGGACAAATCTTTTGCCATTGACAAAGTTTTCTTATAATAATTCGATACATTGGTCTATTCAACAAACTCCATTCTTTACAAATTATGGTTATCATCCATGATTTGATACTTTTGACTTTCCAAAAGTTGATAATTTTATGGTAGAAGATTTGACGAATCGATTGTTAGAGCTACATGTAACAATGAAGGCACAATTAAAGAAAGCTCAAGAACGACAAAAAATCAATGCAAATGTTTATTGTAAGGAGCAACCTTGATTCCATGTGGGCAATAAGATATGTTTATTTGGTCGTAATATCAAGACTATTGGTCCTTGCAACAAGCTAAATTATCGTAGGCTTGGATTTTTTTTGATTTGTGGATAAATTAATCCAGTTGCTTATTGATTATGCCTACCAAAATCTATAAAGATCCATCTTGTATTTCACATATCATTACTCGAGCTATACAAGACATTGGATATACAAGAAAGAAGACAAATGCCAACGCCTCCTATAGAAGTGGACAACAATGAAGAATTCAAGATAGAAGAGATTTTGAATTTAAGGCGGCACCAAAATTGACTGGAATATCTTGTACATTGGCATGGATATGATATTAATAAATACACATGGGAGCCATCCAAGAATCTAGCAAATGCATCAACAAAAGTCAATGTGTTTCATTCATGATATCTGTCAAAATTAAGATAAAGGGTCAAGAAAATCTTTGCTATAAAGCAAAGCAGGTTCTATAGAGGTTTTATTCTATCTTGTATCATTGTTTGTTAACTCCTTGAATTTGTTCGTGCTAAAGAAATAGAGGATCAACAACCAACAAATTCCGCTCAAGAACTGTCATTTGCTGACTTATCAGATAAGACATTACAACTCTCACAACCTTCAAGACGACGGAATAGAGACAAAGACCCTCAAAAATGACATGTTCTTCATTGGATTGATGGCAAAATACAACGTGTTTGGTATCACGACTTTGGAAGAGACTCTTGATGTTTGGTGATACTTTTAGAGATAGAAACTATTTCTGATGGTGTTCCAAATGTTTTTTTTGAAGAAAGTTATGAAGGCCTCAGTAATGATCAAATAACAGGGTGGTCCTCTCGCCTTGGTATAGGACACTATCGATGGTTGAAAGGACCTATCAACTACCTTCAAAGGGAACAAAGATCAGAGTTTGTAGCAAGTATAATTTGACGTATTCTAGACTTCCTCAACATATAATCACTGCTCCTCATAGAACTCAAATAAAAAAAGGGGGATAATATTATGGACATAAGATTTATTCCAATAATTATCTAGTTAATAGAAATAGGTAAAATAAATTAATTTGATAATATCTTATAGAGGAGCTTTCTAGAAGCTTTATAGATGTAGAATCATCTTTATACATGTCTATAGGTGATTGGTAGGTTAAAAACTTGGTCAATAAGCTAGCCACGTGTCGCACATGTTCGTAGCTTGTGGAACAAGTTAGCCGCGTGTCACACATGCTGGTAGCTTGTGGAATAAGTTAGCCATGTGTCACATATGTTGATAGCTTATGGAACAAGCTAGTCATATGTCCCACATGTTGGTAGCTTGTAGAACAAGCTAGCCATATGTCCCACATATTGGTAGCTTGTAGAAGAAACTAAATATGTGGTCCACATGTAAGAAACTTGTCTTGCAAGTTTGACATATGTCTTACAAATTAGACATGTATAAGAAATCCTATATAATTTCGCAACGTAGCTCTTAGATAGATAATATTTATAGAGACAATAATGAAGCCTTCTTTACTCTTATCAATTCTTTTCTTGTTTTTAGTGTAATTTAAGAGTCTCATGTATTTTCTAATCTTTGGCAATAGCTATTCTAGTTTCTTCTTGAATATACATATTTCTTTATTTTTATCTTATTATTTTCTTTTGATATGGTTTTTACTAACTCATACATCTATTTTAGTTTGTGTCGTTGACAAGTTATCATCTACAACTTGATACTTTTGACTTTTCAAAAGCTAATAATCTTGTGGCAGAAGATTTGACAAATTGGTTGTAGAAGCTACATGCAACAATAAAGGCATAATTAAAAGAAGCTCAAGAACGTTAAAAAATTAATACAAATATCTATTGCAAGAAATAGCCGTAATTTCAAATAGGTGATAAAGGATGGTTATTTTGTCGTAATATCAAAACTATTCATCTTAGTGACAAGCTGGATTATTATAGGCTTAGATTATTTTCGATTTGTGAATAGATTAATCTAGTTGCTTACAGATTATACCTACCAAAATTTATGAAGATCCATCATATATTCCACGTGTCATTACTTGAGCCATATAAGATAATAGATATACAAGGAAGAAGACAAATACCAACACCCTCTGTAAAAATAGATAATAATTAAGAATTTGAAATGGAAGAGGTCTTAGATTTGAGACATTGTCAAAATCAGCTAGAATATTTTGTATATTGGAGCGGATACAATATTAATGAATACACATAGGAGCCATCTAAGAATCTAGTAAATGCATCAATAAAAGTCAATGCATTTTATCAATGACATCCATTAAAATCAAGTTGAAGAATTAAAAAAATCTTTATTATAAAGCAAAGCAAATTCAATAGAAGTTTCATTCTATTTTATATTATTATTTGCTATTTCTTTAAATTTATTCATGCTAAAGAGATGAAAAATCAACAACTAGCAAATTCAACTCAAGAACCATCATTTACTGACTTATCGGATGAGATATTATAATTATTAGAACCTTGAAGACGACAAAATAGAGATGAAGATCTTCAAGAACGACATGTTCTTCCTTGGATTAACAACAAGATACAATGTGTTTGGTATCACAACCTTCAAAAAGACTCCTGGTATTTGATAATATTTTTAGAAGTAGGAACTACTCTTGATAGTGTTCCAAATGTTTTCTTTGAATGAAGTTATGAAAGCCTTAATAATGATCAAATAACAGGGTGGTCCTCTCACCATGGTATGAAATACCATCGATGGCTGAGAAGACCTATCAACTATCTTCAAAGGGAACAAAGATTAGAATATGTAGCAAATATAATTTGACATATTTTGGACTTTCTCAGTACGTAATCACCGCTCCTCATGGAACTCGTCCCTAAAAGGTGGAATAATGTCACAGACATAAGATTTATTCCAATGATTATCTAGTTAATACAAATAGATAGAAGTAGATAAAAATAAATTATGTTGATAATATCTCATAGAGAGGCTTCTTAGAAGCTTTATAGATGCGGAATCACCTTTATACATGTTTGTAGGTGATTGGTAGGTTAGAAACTTGGCCAATAAGTTAGTCATGTGCCGCACATGTTAATAGCTTGTGTCGCATGTGTTGGTAGCTTGTAGAACAAGCTAAATATATGGGGTACATGTAGGAAACTTGTCTTACAAGTTTGACATGTGTCTTGCAAATTGAACATATATTGGAGGTCCTATAGAACGTCGCCACATAGTTTTTAGATAGAAAGTATATATAAAGACAAGAGTGAGGCTTCCTTTACTCTTATCAATTCCTTTCTTGTTTCTAGTCTAGTTCAAGAGTCTCTTGTATTTTCTAGTCTTTGGCAATAGTCATTATAGTTTCTTCTTGAATATACATACTCCCTTGTTTTTAATTTGTCAATTTTCTTTGATATAGTTTTTATTAACTTATGCATATGTTTCAATTTGTGTCTTTGATACTACCATAATAAATTCTTATAAGTTTTTTCTACTATCTCTTTAATAATATTGCATATTAAAAATTAAAGATTTATTTATTTAAAATTATATTAATATTATAATAAAAGATATAGTGATATTTGAATATAATATTATTAATATATAAATAATTATATTATGTGATAAATTGCTGGATCTTTTTTAGGTGGTATTCTTTAGAATTTTCTTAATCAACATCAACAATTATAAATAAAATATAATTATTATATATATATATATATATATATATATATATATATTTTAATTTATTCAATACACTAATGATGTTCTTTTCTAAATGATGAGATGGATCAAATATAAGAAAAGATATTATTTCTAAGGATATTAACTTGCATATGGTTTTTATGTAGTTCATAATGGCAATTCAAGCCTACACAATCTTAGTGATGTTACCAATCAATACAAAACAAACCAATTTACATGTGCTTACTTCAATTTTTTAATGTTATTTGAACACAATTTTAAAATTATAAAAAGAAGACTTAATGGCAAATTTTGTATCTTATTTGACATATATGATGTTTTAAACACCTATCATTTATAGTCTAAGTATTAAAATTGATTCCTTATTAAAATTTGTCTAAAACTTTTCAACAATTTTGTTGGATTGTTTTATTAGGCCATAGTAGTGCTTTATCCAACATAATAGTATCTATAATATTAGCATATTAAAGGGTTATTAAAAAGCATTAGGTCAACATAGAACTTTGTCGTAGACATCAACTTACTAATAATTTTGAAACCTTTCATTATTATCTTTATATCCTTTTTATTTATATATATTTTCTTAAAATAGATTTTTTTTCATTTATTTACATCTTGACTTTTAAATTGGTATGTAAAAAGTAATGTCTATTACTTGAAATCAAGATATGAAAAATGCTACAAAGATCTTACTGTATTAATTATTAAATATATTATTATAAATAATAAAAATTTAGAAAATTAAATATTAATATAATAATTATTAATAATATTATTACATATACGGATTGATTAATATGATTAGATTAAACAGAATCAATCTTTTTTGTGATTGGTGGCAAAAGTTGTACCTATAGCAATTGTGCTATATTGTCTTTATCAAGTATCATCTTAAATATGCATCATGTCTAACTTCAAATAATAAATAGAATGTTTTTATTTGATTAGCTTATATTAACCTTTATTTCAAGATTACAATAGTGGAACATATCTACAAATTTATTTAGGTCTACATCTTAATATTCTTTGTATTATTTATGTCATTTGTGTACAAGTTTTTTGATATAAATCAATATATATTCCAAATTTCTTTTCTATTAAAAAACCAAATCTTTGTGAATACTAACATGCCTTGATTGTATTGCTTAGATAAAATTGCTATATAGGACTCATATATATTTATAAGATATATGTATTTTAAGTATAAGTTTTCTAAAAAATCTCTAGTTTCTTCTAAATTTTAAATTATTGAATAAAATTTTATTAAGAAATTACAAATCTTGCATCAAATCCCATTCAATTGTCTTCTTGGATAGCCATTTCTTCTTGACTAATTAGCTTGGTTTTTAGATATACTATCTCAGTAATAATAGTGAAAAAATAATATTATGTCATATAAAAGTAATAAGTGCAATTTACTTTAATAGATTCACCTTCTTTTGACTTTGTCATTTATCTATCCTTTTGGCTTTTATAATATGTGATAAACGTCTTATTCTTATTATAATTATTTGAAAGAGATACCATATTGGCATTTATAACAAGAACCTATTGTAATTTATATATAAGGTTGTATTTGTATTTGTACCTACATTGCAATTATTAGTCTTTGTTATACCTAATACTTGCATATTAGAAATTAATTGCTAATAAATAGAGACAAGGATACAAATTACTTCTTGTAATTAATTTTTGTATTTGATTTATGTTTTTTTTAATATTTTTTATATTAAAAGAGTTAATCTTTGTATAAATAAATCTTATCTCAACACCTTTTTTTGTCTTACTTTTTTAAAAAATAAAATTAAAAATCATATTCTAAAATATATATATTACTTGCATAATATTCTTTTTTGTTAATATTTGCTCAATTATTTTACAAATTAACAACCTTAATGTGAAATTATTTGTTTGTTTATTTACTTCTCTTCTAACATAGGTCTTTGTATGTAAAAAGTAAAAGTGGCATATGTCTCACAAGTTGGATTAAGTAACAACATCATAAGTGAAGGACTTTGCATATTGTTGTTTTTACAATGTGTCATCTTGGAAGTATATTTTCTTCTAGCATATGCTTGTTGCCTTCTTTTAGCCTTGTCTTTGAACTCTTGTATTTATTGACAAATATAGCAATAAAGTTTCTATGTTATAGTTAAACAGTCATTCCATCTCTCCCTCCTACTTCTCTCCAAAAAATAAACAAAAGGCATTATCATCTACTATATTGCTATTGAACATGTAAAAAATTAACAAAAAAAACTTAATAGTTGTAATGTGTTTAGAAACTACACTTGCTACTAAATTGATTACACAAATAGAAAATTGATTAAAATGTGGCCCTTTATAAAACAAATATCTATCCACATATTATAGTGATCCCAATCTCCAAAATTCCAAAACCTTAAGTCTTGTTAGAATAATAATACTCATCTCCTTGATTAAACACTCACTACTTCAATCAACAATAGTTGGCTATTTTCCAATATAGATAACATTCATTAAAAATATTATCATGATAAAATCTACATCTTGCATTGGCAATAATATGTTCACAACTTCAAGATACACCTATTGGACATGCACCAACATATCAACCAAGTACTACCAAATCATATTGGATTGCTTGAGTATTCAATCCTCAACTAATAAAATATACATTTTCCAAGACACTGCTTATTGAATGGTTAGCCATTTATTGGGATGTGCTTTTGAGCACACTTTTCGTCAACCTCTTCAGCTAACCGGTTAAAAAAGATGCAAATCATAAAGACGTGAAGCTTATACAAGAAAAAGTTAGCTGAGAAGTGGGGCCGAGAGCACAATTGACAACATTGGGCTGTTATTTTGCAGATTTGGGGCCTGGATCTACTAAAGGCAACTGAGATTGCTTCTGATGACGTGGCTAACATGGCTGCAGGGAATTTGGCCTCAGCGCAGAACTGAACGCGCCACGGCGACGCCGCGACGACGATCCCAGGCCTCGATCAAGCGGTGGTAGCATTGTGGGTCCCACCCTCCGATCCCAAGTCATGGACTGATCCCTCATTCCCCTTGTCCGTGTCGAATTCGAGCAGGTTTCGTATCTCATTCATTCGCTTTGCGGAACTCCAATCCACAGTTACCTGCACTCTTCAGGTCAACTGCTGCATCACAATTCTTTCACTGTTGCTCTTGTCACCTGGCGATGTAGGAAGTGCAGTTGGCTGGGTTGCTCGAAGAGTTGCGGGATTTGGTTGCCTTTTGGGGAAGAATGTTTAGGTTGGTGTTAGAAATGGCTTGAAGTTTTGTTTCTTTTTGGGTTTTTAGCGAGGGATTGCGAGGTTTTGGGTTGCGAAGGGTGTGGGTGGACAGTTAAGAATTTGATTGACTTGTGTGGATTGTAGGGTTTTTAGTTTGTGACAGAGCTCTGTGTGGTGGTGGTGGTGGTTGAGAGAATTCTGTGAATTTTGAGAAGTTCGCATGGTGCGTTTTTAATGCAATAGGTGACGATTGCAGCTGATCAGAGTGGTACAATGGGGTTCAGGCTATCAGGGATTCCGTGTGGGAGGGCGCGGCAGGTCGCAGAGATCGTGGAGGCGCTTATGTAGCCGCATCAATCGACTGCCACCTACAGGCTTTTAACAGGGCAGCGTCGATCCTCACTGGTGTTGTTGCAGACATCATGCGCATTCTGGGTTTTCCTGGAGAATCTTGGACCATGTTGTGCATCTCATGGAGTAGGATGCCTTTGGTTTGTGAGGGAAATAGGGAGTATCGGCATCGTCGTGTATGGTAGGTCATTGCATGTTCACGGTATCTTCAGACTAGTGCTATTGGCAGTATTCGTAATTGTTCCCTCTGTGAAGTTTCTGTCACCTGTCCACCTTTCAAGGTAATTGAAGGAGCAAGTAGGGCGTTCATATATTTTTTTTTATGTTCAGTATTTTGAATTAGACATACCCTGCTGTAGATTAGTTGCTTTATTTTATGTGAGCTCAGTATTATGGGAGGAGAATTATGGATGTTCTAATACTTGGTGTTTGCAAATGGGCATTGTTCCTTTTTGCAGGAACAGCTTAATAACGGGTGAACCCCAGAGTACGGTACGCGAAGTGCTTACAGGACACTGTTGGGGAGATGGCCGAGGAACTTGTGATTCCCTGGTGCAGTGAACAGCGGATCATTTGGACGGTTTTACTCACAAGGTTTGTTTATTTCACTGGGAATCAACCATTTTTGCACCTGCAGCTCCTATGAATCTCCGAGTGTCAGAATCAACAATTTGTAGAGCTTCTGTTTAAAGTTTCTAGAGTTCATTGTTTTACAAGTCAGCATGATCGTGTTGACACAAGTGTCCTACTATGAGTAACTGCTAAAACAATTCATTCAACTCTTATTATTTATACTGTAATGTGTAATTTTCAAAACAGGTCATGACAGGAGGACGAGCGGAGGATGATGACAGTGTACTGTTCGCAAAGCTTTTCAATGATGAGTTGAGACTGGATAACATCAACAGGTGCGGATGCCTTTTGTAAAAGTAATTAGGTGTTTGCTGTCGATTATTACCATTCTTGGATGAAACATACAAGCGTGCGAACAACCGTGACCAAAATACTTGATTTTTGCTGCTAATGATAAGCTTTGAGTGCACATGGCTCATAAAAATTTGCGGGGGGCATGTGCAGACCATGGCTAGGGAGTATGTGCTTATGAACGGTCAGACTTATGGCACGGATGCATATCTTTGATCCATTTTTTGCACCAGATTACAATGGTACGTATATATGTTAGTCGTTTGTGGAGATTATATTCATGCTCAGATGTAGAGATTGTATTCTCAATGCTGCTGAATGATTGGTTGGAACTATCGTTGAATGATTCTTCCCTCCTCATACTTCCAAGGTGTAGTGTATGTATCGCTTCTAATTTTTTATTGTGATATCAATGATTCAGGTCCAGCTTGCTTTTACATAAGATCATTGTTTTGTGGTCATCTATTTTTGGTCTGGGCTTTTCATTATTTGGACATCGCCAATTGTGTAACTCTTGGATTTGAATTTGTGAAGTTGCACTAGTCAATTGGGTGATGAATTACGTTCTGCAGTTATTGCAGGGTCTTTTTGGTTGCTGCAAGTAGATCCGAGGATGCTGTGCAAACCACTCTCTCGTCGCTGGTTGGTGAGGATATTGACCCAGGCAGGGAAATGATTGATCCTGGTGAAGAAGCTATAGTGGAGCGCATGCGCAAGCTTGAATTTCTGCGGGCAGATGGGAACGTCACACCAGAGGAGGTGGCTGCCTCAGCTGCGGTTTTGAAGGACAGTTTCCATAAGGATTGCGTGCATCATCTAATAGCCACTTTGGCCAAGGATGCCGGTGTAGTCTACATGCTCACTATGCTTTTAATTCAAGTGCCATGACTTGAGTCCATATTCAAATAACTGTTTTCTATCTAGAAGTATTCAATGTGCACCGGCACTCACATAATGTTCTCTCAACCACGACAATGTTTCTGGAGTCTTCGTGGTGTGTGGATTATAGCCATGGTTGCCTGGTGAGTTCCGCTTTAGGACATGGCTTTTAGAGAATTTTGCAACTTTTTTATTCGTAATTTGATGTGGGTTCTCGCTGGATACTGAGGGCAAGATTTTAGAGGAAGACGTAGGCAAGCACGGGACGGCATCAGAAGTCGTAAGCGGGGGTCTCAACGTAGAAGTAATGCAGGATGTGAAGAATCTTTTACAGAAGCAGTGATATATCTAGGGTTGGGCTATTATTTTTGTTATATTCGTCATAGTATCTCTTTGTAGTCGACGGAGGAATTATTACCAGATTTCCGTTGAAGTTGAGATGCGAGTTTCTTGGTGGATGGATGTGAACCACGTTTAGTACAAGCCATAGCTTACCAATCTTTTGCAGAATTTCAATCAGGAAGCGTTTCTATTCCTAAAGATCCCCAACAAAATTTGATGATTAGTTTCTGAGTATAGAGAAACAAAACTAATCATCAAAACGGCAGTCGGGCCATGAGTGCTCAAATTTACTAGGCATGGCGAGTGATGATCTTATTGCATATTCCTTCGGCGTTGCAGATACTACTTTGTACTCTTCAGTGGCTTATTCTATTTGATTATTAGTTTCTCTATACTACGCTAACATCCCTGCGCCTCCACCTCCGCCGAATTAAAAATCCGCGTTCGAAAACATTCTTTTAAAATGTAAGTTTTGCACTCCAAAAGCGTATTCCTCTGTGTAAGGTGAGTAGTTCAGGAGCCTAAGCGTAGTGTGGCTGAGCACTCACGGCTTGACCGCCGATCCGCCATGGTTGGCCCTTCACAGAAGACAACTCGAGTTCAATTAGGCACTCTCAAGCGCAGCTGAGCTGTGTCTCGACGTATGTTGTGACGTCGGAGGCTGGAGCTTGGAAATGTATGTCATTGTCATTGACGTCGAAGAAAACCTTCTGTACTGGTACCAGTTGCTAAACACGTGGTGCCTTTCGCGTAACTGTTGACCTGTAGTTTTTCACTACTTTGTGTGGGTTGCACACAGTTTTTGTGGTGCAGGATGTGATTTCCAACCTCATGATGATCACTTATCACTTGGTGTGGAAGAACGAATATGGGGCAATGCAGGAGAGATCACTCCCCGTCAATGTAGAGAAGGTTCTTTGACGTTTGTCGAGCATGATCGTCCACCATGAGTTGAGACAAATGTGGGATGTTCCTGCGACTTGATATATGACTAACCTTCTGACTGATTCAAGTGTTGGGGTAAGGTAAGGTCGCTGTAGAGACTCAGTAAATGCTCAAGGGCATACAGTCAGCCCGGTTGCTAGGATGGCGGCACGCGGATTGCAACCCGTAAGCTTAGTGTATAGTTTTGTCATTATTGTTTCTCATACAAATAAAAAAGGGGCGAGACGTTCTTTTGCCTTCATAAGACTTTGCACGATTGTTTCTGCAATTATGTGGATCACATTCCTGAGTGGACTGTTGTTGTCTAGATCCATGTAGGATGGACAAGCATTCGAAACAGGCTCTCGTGGGGTTTGTGGAATTGGGTCACGGGGAGCGCGTTGAACGGGTCGGCAAAAACGAGCGCCCCTTCTTCTCTTCTGTCATCATGCTGACTATGGCGACAATGGACACCGCCTCGGACAGACCCAACCGGGCGAATGCAGATGCTAGCAATGGTGAAGAGGATTGGGTTGCAGCCTCACTGGTGATCAACAAAGCAGCATTGTCCGATTATAAATTTCATTGTGCGAATTTCATCATTTTGTTATCCTTCATCGACAAGTTTCATCCCAAAATTCTTGTAAGATGATGTGGAGCAAGTCACAATGTCTTAAGATGCAAAAGAATTAGCGTGTGAGCATTTTACAAGTGAAGTTAATGTGTCGATTAGTTAACCATGAGAGTGTACCATGTCTATGAAGGATAAAAAAGTGCCATGTGTTTGACCATGGAGGTGAAGGATTAGTCCTACCACGGCGCTGCCAATTCCGAATCTGATGTTTGCATTGTGTATGCACTGGATGACAGTATCAATCTCGTTGTTATACGTCATTCGAAAACTGCACGTCATCGAATTTTCAAAACATCGGCATTTTAGGATGGGTGCTTTATTATGCGACAGTGGCAGTTATCGTCTTTGGAGTTATTAGTTTTTCTATCCAATTGCAATTTTCAATTTCAATTTGCAACATGCACACATTCTTCATCCAACAATAAGTAAAAGCTGCCCAAGAACATTGACATACACAACGAAGTTCTACGATTGGTATGACTAGCTTCAACAAGATTTGTGAAACAAGCAGGATACTCAAATTTGTGCTATCTATGAGTGCCTGACAGATGTAAAACTTAATTTTATGAAATAAAAAAATTCCGATAATACAGGTGGTGAAGATGAAAAGACAAAGATACTTCAGCTGGATCCTACACAAAGGCTGCAAGGAACTTACTTCACGTACCAACCCGACCAAGGGTAGCAAGATAGATAGATGTTGCCCAGGGTTTTAATCCCATCCTGGCTTCGACGTTTCTACACAACACTTGGCATCTACTGGGTCCTTCCGTTTTTAACATTCGATTCCCAACAATTCCTGAAGTGTCTTTAACATTCGATTCCCAACAATTCCTGAAGTCTCATTGAATCGCCCGCTGTTGTCAACATCCAAGCATCACTTATACTTCTAAAAAGAATCCAGAGTTCCCAAAAATTAAAACAGACAAAAAGGTCTGTTGGGTGCACCCTACAACGTGATACCTTGATGCTGTTACGAAGATTCCTTTGAAAAGGCGATGCGCGTTAATCGCAACAACAACAAATGCAGGCTCCTCCCAAACACTACTTTAAGACGATTACATGTGATGAATGTCCTCCAGAACACAGATCCAATCACCATGCAGTGAGCACCCACCGTTCACAACGCTTTTAGATCACTGTCAGTCTTCTGGAGACTTCGTAATTTCTAATTCTGATAGGACATCTCCACCAAACACAAAAACACACTAGTACTATTGCAAAGGGTTCTGAAGCAGAAGTACCTCTGAAAACGAGACCAGAAGAGGGTGGGAATCATTCAATCCAACGTGAAATCTTCCCATTCACAACAAATACGAGTATTGTGACACCTGGGGGTTATAAAGAGCCAAGCGGAGGAGGGCAATCCGGCTGCCCTCAGCTGGGTTGGGTTCGGGCAGCGCACATCCGGATAAGCCCGTACCGGGCAGGTCCCCTGGTAAGTGTCATCGGCAAGGAATCTCTCATCACCACTACGTCGCAGCGTCATTCTCTTTATCCCGTCCTCTCTGAGCTCTCACCTGCGAGGAGACCCTTGAATTGCCTGTCATCCCTTGCTTCACCGTGCCGACCTAGCCCTCCCCCCTCATCTCATACTCTGGATGGTAAGCCCCAGCAGCATCGAATCTCATTTCATCACTTGCATCCCCCCTTTCGGAGACTCTCTTCTGTCTCTCGCTCTGGGGTTACGAGGTCTTTTGGAAGGGTACGCTTTCGGAGTATCCTCCCGCGGCAGTTACTTTCTCACGGTAGATTTTGGTTTGCGAATGTCTAGTGTTGTTTATTTGGGAAGATTGTTCGAGTGATTGTGTGTGTATGGAAGTGGTTGTTTGGGGTTTTATGTTAAGGGATTTGAAGGGTTTAGTGTGTGTCGACATTTCATTTTTGGATGAGGGTAACAGTGTGGTTTAATCTTTGCTGTGGATATGTTAGGGTGTTGTCACTGTGGGCGGTTTGGAATCCTTAGGGTGCAGTTCTAGGGCGGGGTTTTGGAGGGTTTAGTATGTGATGAGGCGCTAAGAGTGTGCATAATTTGGTTGAACGAACGTGATGTCATTTGGGTTTGTGTGAGATTTCTTGTTTTCTTTTGGTTTAATTTACCGTGGAGATGGTCTCTGTTGGGATTCTGGGGGAGCGGAGAGGGTTTGTTGTGAGTTCGTAGCTGCTTCACATGCATACTTCTCTATTTAGGTCTCTTTTGAAGGTAATTACTATCATTTGCTTGTATGCTTTTCAGAGTTATTGGCAAGCTTGGCCAAGAACTTGGATAATGTTGCAATGTATGTTACAGACTGAAGGATGGGTGTTTACTTGCTTATCAAAATAAAAATACTTCTCAGTTGGGTCATAATGATTTTCTGTCTTGCTTTACTTATTGAGAAGCAGCAGATTGGGCGGTGATTGCAGGGGATGAGCAGTTAGAAGAAGAGCAGCATTTCAATACCTATATGTGGGTGATGGTTTGTGCTGCCTGGGGGATGACACACTGACACCACGGTGACAAGGTGAGGTTTTGGTGAAGCTCTTGAAATCATGGAGACTCTTCGCAATGTGAGCAGCACGGAGAGGAGTAAGGAGAGCTCTGAGGCTGTGAGGGGTGCCAGCGAAACCTCTTCCAATCCAGAACGGAATAGTGGTGGTGGACCTGATGTTGAGGAAAATGAAGGGAGGATCAATTCTTACGCGGGGCCTAGTCCTCCTAGAGCTCCCGTTACTGATGACACGGAAGATGAAGTAGAGGAAGTTGAAGAAACCGAAGATGATGACAATGACAATAGTGCCGTTGAGAAGACCTCTAGCCTTGTGGGTTCTGCGGCCAGCAGGCCAGTGGGTTCTTATTCAGATGCTCTGACGTCCAAGAATCTTACTGACAAGATGGAGGAAGGAGATTCAAGCAACAAGGTCAAGGATGACGAGGCTAGGGAGAACGGAGATGATCGAAGGGGAGCTCCCACTAACAGCGCGGAGGAAGAGTCTAGTGTTAGGAACTCTGACGAAGAAACCTCTCAAGTCTCTATCAGGACCATGCCTGTCGCCAAGGTAACTACCGAGGACGAAGAGCAAGACGACGACGACGACGACGAAGACGCAGAAAAAACTGATGGTAAATGGAATTGCTCATTTTATTGCTTGTTTTTCTTCTGCAGCATTTGTAGAGACATTGTGGTAAGAGGAAGGAAATACTTTGTGCTGTTGGCTGATACTTCGTCGTTTTGAAAATGTGTTAGAAGAGGAGGTCGATGATGAAAAATATGAAGAAGCGGATGACCAAGCCTCGGTTGAGGGGTTGTACGGAAACTCCTCCGCATTGAGAAGAGACAATGAAGGTAGCTTGCCACGGAGTATGCCACGAATCATTGCGCGTGAGTCTGGTGATGATATTTCTGAAGAACCTTCAGAGGACGAATATAACGATGTTTCAGAGGAGGAGTATAATGAAGAGGCTGTGGAGGAAGCTGTAGAGCCTGAAGAGAAAGAGCAGGGTACTCTGGAGGCAGAAGAGAAAGAGCAATTCGAGTCTCCAGTTGCTGAGAAGGAGTCCACCGTGAAGGAGTTGAATGCCACACCTGTAGTAGTGCCCCGTGCAGATGCTGATGTTGGTGATGTTTTGAAGACAGAGAACTCGAATGCAGAGGAGAGCCCTATGAACGCAGATGCTAGCAGTCGCGAAGAAGACGTTGTTGTGGAGAAAGTCGAGAAAGAGCTGTCTCAAGCAGTAAAGACTGAGGATTCGCAGGTAGTAGGGTCTGTACAGCCACAGGAAGAAGATACCGAACTGACGCAGGCAGTGTCATCACTTGCTGCTCAATCCGAATCTACTGACAAGGGAGTGAAGCAAGAAGTCGCCCCTGAGGTTGTTCCTCTTGTAACGTCAGAAATAAAGCAGGGTGAGTTGGAGGAGATTGAGCAAGCAACCACCCTATCGAAGACCGACGTAGAGGCCAGAGGATGCTCATCTGATTTAGCCGAGGAGTTGCAGAAGCTCTCTGCGTCACTGAGCAACGATGTTTCGAAATCTGATGAAGCAGAGCGTGCAGCGATCATTGAGAATGCACCAGCTGAAAGAACCATTGACGATAAGGAAGAATCTGTTGTTAATTCTGGAACTATAACTGAGTCGGGGTACGTGGTTAAGAGGGCCGCTTCAAACGATCTCATGGCTGAGCTGGAAAAGCTGGCTGCTGCTCGATTGGAGAAGGAATCAAGTAACGATATTGTAAATCCTGTCAGAGAAGCAAGTGAGGAAGATGTCAAGGATGTCTTGGGAGAGACCACCGTGGTAACTACTAGCACATCGGAGGGAGCTGGTGAGTCGTTGTCTAAGAAGGAAGATGAACCCGCTTTGCCAGAATCTAATGTCCCCAAGGAACTTGCGGTGGATAGCAGTGAAAGGAATTCTCTTGAAGTTCAGTCGGTGATTACTACAGACCCAGAGAAAGTTAGCTCTACTCCTACACCTAGTAACGCCGAAAAAGAATCTCCTGAGGCGACTGAGGTACAAGCTGTGGAAGAAGGCAAGTTGGAAAAAGCAGATTCTTCAGTTGTGAGGGAAGAATTGTCGAAGGAAATCCTGGAAGACTCAGAAGTGGTACCTAGTCCAGCGAAGATGTATACTGCCTTAAAAGCAGTCGACGACGATATGCCAGTTTTGAAGTCAGAGAATGGAAATGTAGCTGAGGATCAAAATGTAGAATCAGAATCACGGGTTCCTCTAGCGGTTGATTTCGCAGGCAAGGACGGTGACACGGACGCTAATGCAGCGGAGGAGGATAATGAGAATGGTGTAGATGAAGACGAAGACGAAGATGAAGATGATGCAGATATGGATACAGCAAAGGCGCTAGCAGAGTTGGCTATGACAGCTGGAAAATCTGGTAATCCCGCTTTTGTAGATTGCTTATTTCAAATTTTTCTTGCACTTATTGTTCTTAAGTCACATGTCCTTGCTGTGTCTTCTATCTTGCAACCTTAAGCGGATTGCTATGCGGAATATTCCAGCAATGTGTTATGATACAGTTGTCCTTGAGATGGCACGCTTGGAATTTCATGTTTTACCCGCTTGTCTTGTTTGATAGGTTTTAGCTCTGTAAT
This sequence comes from Physcomitrellopsis africana, assembly GCA_036785485.1. NCBI lineage: Eukaryota > Viridiplantae > Streptophyta > Bryopsida > Funariales > Funariaceae > Physcomitrellopsis > Physcomitrellopsis africana. Next base: position 139,689 of record JAWRVF010000011.1, read on the forward strand.
GTACATACTGACTGATTCCAGCATTTTGGATGATTTCCTGCTGTTGATAACACATCATGGGCTTCCTGATCCTTGTTTTAGAAGCTTTTTGTCTTTGAGTTTCTCTTAGTATTACTTTCCGTTTAGATACTTGTGAGGAACCCTTTGTCTTGCCTTTATATAATAAGGAATTGGTTGCGTTGATCTTTTTTAGGCGATGTTTTGGAGAGCGGCAAGAAGTCATCCATGGGTGCAGCGGGACCCTCTTTGCCTTCTTTACCTCAACGGCCAGCTGTTAGAAAAGCAGTTGCTGCAACAGCATCGGACTCACCTGGCAGGATCACTCAGCGTCCTAACGGTGCCCCATCAACTCAAATTACAAGCACCACTGATGAGAGCGCTAATAGCGACGCAGCAGAAGGCGATGAAACTAGAGAGAAACTTCAGAACATCCGAGTGAAGTTCTTGAGGCTTGCTCACCGATTGGGTCAATCCCCGCAAAACGTGGTTGTAGCCCAGGTGTTGTATCGCTTAGGCTTGGCCGAGTCATTGAGAGGCGGCAGTGCTCCCAACCGCTCGGGAGCATTCAGTTTCGACCGCGCTAATGCCCTAGCAGAAGAGCAGGAAGCTGCGAACCAGGAAGAGGAGCTTGATTTTGCATGCACAATTTTGGTTCTAGGAAAGACTGGAGTTGGAAAGAGTTCGACTATCAACTCAATATTTGACGACCGCAAGTCTGTGACAAGTGCCTTCAAACCATCCACCAACAAAGTACAGGAGGTCATCGGCACTGTACACGGCATTAAGGTATTGGTCTGCACAGGATTGACATTCAGTGTAATACCCCGATAATTTTTTGAATATGGATGATGTTATGGACATTGGGTTATTGCAGAAACGAAATCCCGACCACTTTTCGATGTGTTACTTTTCGATTTTCTTTTGCAGGTAAGGGTGATAGACACACCCGGACTGCTCCCTTCTGTGGCAGACCAACAGCACAACGAGCGTATCATGGGGCAAGTTAAGAAGTACATCAAGAAGGCGTCTCCAGACATAGTTTTGTACTTTGATCGTTTGGATATGCAGAGCCGTGACTTCGGAGATCTGCCTTTGCTGCGGACCATCACTGACCTGTTTGGAGCCGCGGTTTGGTTCAATGCCATTGTGGTGTTGACCCACGCCTCATCCGCCCCTCCAGATGGGCCTAATGGAGTTCCTCTGAGTTACGAAATGTTTGTAGCACAAAGGTCTCACGTAGTGCAGCAGACAATTCGACAAGCAGCTGGAGACATGAGACTGATGAACCCCGTGTCTCTAGTAGAAAACCATCCTGCTTGCAGAACCAACCGCACTGGTCAGAGGGTTCTGCCTAATGGACAGATTTGGAAGCCACAATTGCTGTTGCTATGCTTCGCCTCGAAGATATTGGCAGAAGCAAACTCATTGTTGAAGCTTCAGGAGACAGCAGCTCCGGGTAGACCGTTTGGGCAGCGGTCCCGGGTGCCACCTCTGCCATTTTTGCTTTCGTCTTTGCTTCAATCTCGAGCACAGTTGAAGTTGCCAGACGAACAAGCGGGAGAATCAGACGAGTCAGATGACGATGAGGAAGAAGAGGACTCGGATGCTGATGATTACGATGAACTCCCTCCTTTCAGGTGCATTTTGGTTTATCGTCGTTTGCAAGAATATTAACATGCGTCTAGCTTTTCTTGGTTATTCAGCTCTTTGATGTATCTTCTTTTTTATCTTCTTTTTTTCTTGGACTGGTTCTTGTTGGCTGGATGCCCTTTCTCATCTATCCTTTATTTTCCGATTGTTAGACTAATGGTTCCCAGCCTCTAAAAGTTTCTAGCTTGGATGGCATTTCATTCCAGTACTTATAACGCAACCCAATATTGCAGGCCACTCTCCAAGGAAGAGTTGGAGGATCTTACCAAAGAGCAACGAGAAGACTACATGGAGGAGTTGGCTGACCGAGAAAGGATGTTCCAAAAGAAGCAGTACAGGGAGGAAATTCGCAGAAGGAAGGAAGCCAAAAAACGTCAGGCACAGATGTCTAAGGAAGAGTTGGCTGAAGCTGAGGAAGCAGAAGATGAGGCAGGGAAAGCCGCTGCAGTGCCTGTTCCGATGCCAGACATGGCGTTGCCACCTTCATTTGACTCTGACTATCCCACACATAGGTAACCTTCACGCACCGCACATAGGACGGCTTCAGCTAATCATTTTCAATCAGAAAGTTAGAGAACAATCCCATAACTCAAACTTGATATCGTCCTCATCCCTTTCGAGTTACGCGTGTGCAGGTATCGTTACCTGGAGACTGCGAACCAGTGGCTGGTGCGTCCTGTTTTGGAGACCCACGGGTGGGACCACGATGCTGGGTACGATGGTTTCAACGTGGAGAAAATGTTCGTGGTGAAGGACAAGATTCCTGCTTCCGTATCAGGCCAGGTGACGAAAGACAAGAAAGAAGCCCAGGTGAACTTCGAAGCAGCGGCTTCGTTGAGGCACGGAGAGGGGAAGGTGACTCTGACTGGGTTCGACGTCCAGACGATCGGAAAAGACTTGGCATACACGCTGCGGGCAGAGACCCGGTTCAACAACTTCAAGAGGAATAAGACGACGGCGGGGGTGACTGCGACGTACCTGAACGACACGATCGCGGCGGGAGTGAAGCTGGAGGACAGGGTGTTGATAGGGAAGAGGGTGAAGTTGGTGGTGAATGGAGGGGTGCTGACAGGAAAGGGCGACAAAGCATACGGTGGAAGCCTGGAGGCGACGCTGAGAGGGAAGGAGTATCCTTTGAGTCGGACGCTGTCGACGCTGGGGTTGTCAGTGATGAACTGGCACGGCGACCTGGCGATCGGAGGGAACCTGCAGTCGCAGTTTATGGTGGGGAAGACGATGATGGTGGGAAGGGCGAACTTGAACAACAGGGGGTCGGGTCAAGTGAGCATACGGGCGAGCAGCTCGGAGCAGCTGCAGATGGTATTGATTGGGATTGTTCCGATATTGAGGTCTCTGATCAACTGCCGTTTCGGCTTCGGTGGTCAGTCCCAACAATAAATTTATTAGGTAGCTACAAGATAGTTTTGGCCCCCAGTTGGCCTCGTCCTTACAGCTAGCTCTGTACATGTGTGCTTCGGATGCTTAGCAAAATCTTGTAGAAGATTTATGTTTTGGTGCAGGGTAGAATTGCTTGAATGCATTTGAACAGGCGCTATTATGACTACAGTGATGGCAAGTCAGTTGCTCGTGTCGGCCAAGAATTCCGTTCTCTTGTCCGTCCTTTGAAGAGTTTTAGTACGAGATTTGTTAGGGCTGTAGTTGCAGCTTGGAGACCTTATGATTTTTCCCCTCGGTCTCCAACTTTTAGTGTGGATTTTAGTTATCTGCACGTATGTGTTCTGTATTGTAGTAGACTTGAGTTAAGTAGGGCATGGAGTCGCAGAAAAGGAGGGAATTGTCTTGTGGGTATGAGATCTTGTAGCGAGTCTGGGCTGTTATTGATATCTTATCACTGACACAAACCGTAAGCTGAGTAGGCATTTCTGTTTGGACTGAAGATGAGCTTCGTAATGTTGTTGTTAAAGCAACCTATTTGAAGATGTCCTGCATTTCGAGGTTACTCCTCTCATTGCACACATCATTGAGTTTATTACCAGATGATTTCTTTGAGCTGTTTTTCCAGCAAAGCTCCTACTCCTGTCTCATCACAGTTGAATTCTAGCACGGTCTGAATCCTTAATGAACTCTTGAATTATGTGTGTATTAGTTGTAATCAGGTATCTGTTTCGTGGTCCCGCAGTCGATCCTTGTATTAGAACTATGGTCAACCACTTGGAAGTCGTTGCATAAGTTGAAGCCGCTGGCCATCTCAGTCACCGTCTGCTTGAGGCCGCGATCAATTCGGAATACAAGTAGAGGGTGGAATCAATCTTTGAGCGAGGCTGCGCGTGGATGGATAGAATGGAGGCTTACGAGAACCCTCCAGCTGTCTCTTGCATGCTCACGAGACTTTATAACCCTTTTTGGGTCGTGGAACAAAACATTTCATCAGAAGCGCATGAACTCCGTTACAAGCAGCCAATTGTTGGAGTATACACAACGAGAAACTGTTCGTGTGCACCACGGTAAACGACCAAACGGTGATTTTCAGAGTTCGGAGCCTCTTGGCTCATCCACCCGTCATTTTGCCACTCTTTTCATACCTGGCCTTGCTTGTCCGCCTGCTTGCTCTGATCTTCCTTCATTCCGAAACAAGTTTGCGAGTCTCTTTGAACGGACACTGTCCTTAATACATTGCCCAACACTGAGTTATTGTCTGCGTCTGTATCCACTACTGGAAGAGCTAGAAAATGGATTGGTAACCACGTTCAGTTCTACTGTTTTATCTTTTTGGTGTATTTTAACATGTTTGCTCTATTGAAAAGATTTTCTGAAGAATGTTAGATAGTGGAGGAGGTATTTGAATTCTGGGATTGGATTCTGGTGTTTTTATCTGGAGAATGGGTCAAGCCCTGGGGGTTTAGTGTGCGCTGGGCTGGATAGAATTCGAGTGAGCGGTTTTTTTTTGGGTAGTTTTTGGACTGTGAATGGCATAGTTGTGTTTGCAGATTAATTTCGGTGGTGTTTTTCGCGGTTTGAGTGGTTTGGGATTGTCGAGTTAGCTTCTAGGGCGGGGTTTTGGAGGGGCAACGGGGTCTTATTCTGTGCGGAGTAGGTCGTCTTTGTGCCTAGCTTTTAGGACCGTTCTCCCGTTCCAGCGGTGATTGGATTAGCACGTTTCACAGAAGATGGTATTTTATTCCGTTCTGTTTCGAATGATGAAGCGCTTTGTTGGGTGGAGGTTATTTGTGCTTTGTCTCGCAGGAAGAGTAGGTTTATTCATTTCAAGACTGTCATCGGGTTATTTTTAGAGTTCTGATGGAGGAATATTGTAACGCAGAGCATGAGCAGGTGAGAAGAATCACTTTCTGCGAGGTCGTTGGTCCTGTTGCCTTGAGACGCTGGTGAATTGAAACATTTCAACATAATTAGGGAACGTTTCGAGCAGGCATGGCGAACATCCCTACACTTACCTCCAGGAAAAATACGAACATCTTCGGGAGCAAGGAGGCGGTGAGAATTCTAAACTCGAGATCAACATTCTGGTTGCCTGTGGATAGACGTAGTTATCTGTGACAGTGGAAGAAATGTCATCGTTTCTGGGTTTTTGTCAAGGTCATAATGTCAAACATGACATTTTAATCGTTCCCGAGACTTCAATCGCCGAGTCTGTTGACATTTCTAGGTTAATGTGAGGGTTACAATCGCCAGGGATGGTACGGTTTTTTAACATAAAATTTGGTTTTAGCTACAGAATTTATTGTTGCTCAGTATTGGCATAGGTTTTTAATTTGCCAGTTTTTCCACGAATTTTTTTTACGATTTTCTTGATTTTTGCCGGTGTGCGTTCATGACAGGAAATTGATTGCTGTGAATGAGACATTGAGGAAGAGGAGTTCAGAAAACGTTGACAATTATGGACGCCCTTCGCAAGCTGGGTAGTTTGGGCAGGAGACGGGATGAGGTAGATACGGCGAGCAGCCCTTTGAAGAACGAAGCTTCAGCAGCAGAAATTCCCAGGAATCCTGTGGAAATTAGCGGCAAAGATGAGGCATCACCTTCGGGTCTTACACCCATCAGGGTGCGGGTACCAGAGGATGTGAGAGCGGAAGGTGAAGTCAAACGAGACGGCGATGAAGAAAGCGTTGGCAGCGGGGAGAGTTTCGACAGTGCGTTGGAAAGGATGGAGGCTTCTTCAATCACAAGTTTTGAGCCTCCTAGTCCAATGGAATCTATCGATGGGCGGTTCCAGTTTGAAGGTGGGGTAAGGGAGGATTTAGCAGAAAGTGGACTAGAAGGAAATTTTTCTTATGACGATGACGACGACGACGACGACGACGATGATGATGATGGAGAAGAAGACGGGAGTGAGGAAGGGAAGTCCACTAGTAGCAGTATCAGCAACTCGGAGTACTCGTCTAGCGCTAGCAATACGGAGGATGAAATGGATATCTCGGGGTATGGAGCTTACTCAGCGCGAACCATGCTTGTGTCGAATGATGCAAGTAAATCTGATGAGGAAGCAATTGATGGTAAATTTTATAAATCTTTTACATGTATTTTGATGTTAAATTGCTTTTTTGTATGAACCTTGTCTGTATGAAGTAAAAGCGGGGTCGAATATAAAATTGCAAGAAATCAGAAAGGATCGCTTGCTTGGCATTTGTAACCCTGGCAATAACTTTGAAGCATTAGAGTCACAAACTGAAAGGCTTAGGTGTGATCGGCTTGTGGGGGTTCGACTTGCTCGGGATGGTTAGCAGAAGAAGAGGCTGGTGTCGAAGAGAGGTTTGAGGAGGCATATGACGGAGGAATGGACTCAGCCTTAGAAGAGCTGGAAACTGCCCCCATTGGAAGAATAATTACTAGGGAGTCTAGAGATGAGTCAAAGGCTAGGGTTTCGTCGAGGGATTTAACGAGGGATGACGAGGAATTTATTGTTAAAATCCCTGTGACAGAATCGAAGTACAACGTGAGGAAAGTCGTAACTGGAGAGGAGAATATGCGTGGTGGTCTTTCAGTTGAGAACGAAGCAAGAGGGGTTGCTCCCTCGTCCTGGAATACAGAATTGGAAGACTTCTACGAAGCTTCACCGGAGGATAACGATGTTCAAGAGGAGTTGGCAGAGAAGATAATTAAGGTAGCCAGAGAACATAATGACGAAGAAGATGAAGAAGTACATTCTCCTGTTATCGCGAACGAATTGCCCGGGGGGATTACACGAAACCGGACAATGATCGATAGCCCAGCTCATCTTTACAGTGCCGTGAAAGCAGCTGGTCCAACACTTCCTGCCTTGAAGTCAGAGAGTGCGAAATCAATTACACAGAGTTTTGTTAAGGCTGAGGAAGGTGAATCGGACGTTTTCACAGAGGATGAAGATGGATATGATGACGAAGATGAAGATGGCGATACACAAATGGATGTTTCGCAGGCTACTGAAAAATCTGGTAGGTTCTGGTCGCGACCTGTACAGCTGTCTTCATGTAATGCTGATTTTCATGTTTTTTTTAAGTGTTTTGACATACTCCAAGGTGTAGTCTGGAGAAAACAACCCCCTTTTCAATTACAGAAGCCTTGTATGAAAGTCTAGAAGAAAATCAATGCTACTATTTATCAATTCTTTGCCATTTCATTAGGCATACAATGTGGCTGAGATATGCCTCTTCGCTGTAGGAACTCCGAACGAGAGCGAAAGCAATCCATCAATGGGTGCAACTGGACCTCGTTTGCCGTCTTTACCCCAACGATCATCTGCTAGAAGACCTGCTGCCACAACAGCAACGGGCGTGCCACGTCCTAATACTGCCTCGTCAACCCAATTAGCAGCCACCAGTGACGCGAGCATAAGCAGTGAAGCTAGCGAAGCGAATGAAATCCGTGAGAAACTCCAGAATATCAGAATAAAGTTCTTGAGGCTGGCTCGCCGCTTGACTCAATCTCCACAGAACGTGGTTGTAGCACAGGTGTTGTATCGTCTAGGCTTGGCAGAATCCTTGCGAGGCGGTAGTTCTCTCAACCGCACTGGAGCATTCAGTTTCGACCACGCTAACGCTCTCGCAGAGGAGCAGGAAGCTGCTAACTATGAGGAGCTTGACTTCGCATGCACGATTTTGGTTCTTGGAAAGACTGGGGTTGGAAAGAGTGCGACTATCAACTCTATTTTTGATGAGCGCAAGTCTGTGACTAGTGCCTACTATCCGTCTACCACTAAAGTCCATGAAGTTAGTGGAACTGTGCTCGGCGTCAAGGTATGAACTTAGTTATGAACTTCTGTTTGTCGATTCTTTTCAGATGGCAAATTAGTTGTTTAGTTGTTATGATCCTACCTGGAGGAAAACTTACGCTGAATCACTTTATTGGGCTCAGGTAAGGTTTATAGACACACCTGGGCTTCTCCCTTCTACGGCTGACCAACTGCACAATGAGAACATCATGAGACAAGTGAAAAAATACATTAAAAAAGTTTCTCCAGACATAGTTTTGTACTTCGATCGTATGGACATGCAAACTCGAGACTTCGGAGACGTGCCTTTGCTGCGGACCATCACCGACGTGTTTGGAGCCGCTGTGTGGTTCAATGCTACAGTGGTGTTGACCCACGCGTCTACGGCCCCTCCAGATGGACCAAATGGGACTCCCATGAGTTATGACTATTTTGTAGCACAAAGGTCACACTTTGTGCAACAGACAATTCGTCAAGCAGCTGGAGACACAAGGCTTCAGAATCCGGTGTCGTTGGTGGAGAACCACCCTGCTTGCAGAACCAACCGAAGTGGGCAGAGAGTTTTACCCAATGGACAGACATGGAAGCAACAATTGTTGTTGCTATGTTTTGCCTCAAAGATATTGGCAGAGGCGAACACTTTGTTGAAGCTTCAGGAAGCATCAACTCCCGGAAAGCCATTTGGACAGCGGTCTCAGGTGCCACCTCTGCCATATTTGCTTTCGTCTTTGCTTCAATCTCGAGCTCAGTTGAAGATGCCGGATGAGCAACAAGGGGAGTTCGACGACTCTGATGACGATGAGGATGAGGAGGATGAGGAGGAAGGCGATGAGTATGATGATCTTCCACCCTTTCGGTACAACTCACTTTCAATGGGAAAACATCTAGTGTCAACCTTCTTTTGTTTTTAATTTAATTTACTATTTGTTAACAAAAATTGTGTGTGTGTGTGTGTGTGTGTGTGTGTGTGAATGTTTTTTCAGTTCCAAAAGTTGCTTCCTTACTTATGAGTTGTGTCCTGTTTTAGGCCGCTTTCGAAGCAAGAGCTGGAGGAGATTAGTAAGGAGCAGAGGCAGGAATATGCAGAAGAACTTGCTGATCGTGAACGGTTATTTCAAAAGAAGCAATATAGGGAGCAAGTCCGAAGAAGAAGAGAACTAAAAAAGCAAGCTTCTGCGATGAGCAAGGAAGAGCCATCCATACCTGGTGATGGAGCAGACGATGAGTCAGGGCAACCTGCTACTGTGGCTGTTCCGATGCCAGACATGGCGTTGCCACCTTCATTTGACTCTGACTATCCCACACATAGGTAACCTTCACGCACCGCACATAGGACGGCTTCAGCTAATCATTTTCAATCAGAAAGTTAGAGAACAATCCCATAACTCAAACTTGATATCGTCCTCATCCCTTTCGAGTTACGCGTGTGCAGGTATCGTTACCTGGAGACTGCGAACCAGTGGCTGGTGCGTCCTGTTTTGGAGACCCACGGGTGGGACCACGATGCTGGGTACGATGGTTTCAACGTGGAGAAAATGTTCGTGGTGAAGGACAAGATTCCTGCTTCCGTATCAGGCCAGGTGACGAAAGACAAGAAAGAAGCCCAGGTGAACTTCGAAGCAGCGGCTTCGTTGAGGCACGGAGAGGGGAAGGTGACTCTGACTGGGTTCGACGTCCAGACGATCGGAAAAGACTTGGCATACACGCTGCGGGCAGAGACCCGGTTCAACAACTTCAAGAGGAATAAGACGACGGCGGGGGTGACTGCGACGTACCTGAACGACACGATCGCGGCGGGAGTGAAGCTGGAGGACAGGGTGTTGATAGGGAAGAGGGTGAAGTTGGTGGTGAATGGAGGGGTGCTGACAGGAAAGGGCGACAAAGCATACGGTGGAAGCCTGGAGGCGACGCTGAGAGGGAAGGAGTATCCTTTGAGTCGGACGCTGTCGACGCTGGGGTTGTCAGTGATGAACTGGCACGGCGACCTGGCGATCGGAGGGAACCTGCAGTCGCAGTTTATGGTGGGGAAGACGATGATGGTGGGAAGGGCGAACTTGAACAACAGGGGGTCGGGTCAAGTGAGCATACGGGCGAGCAGCTCGGAGCAGCTGCAGATGGTATTGATTGGGATTGTTCCGATATTGAGGTCTCTGATCAACTGCCGTTTCGGCTTCGGTGGTCAGCCCCAACAGTAGTTTCATAGTAAAGCATGGAAATTGTGTAGTCAACCCCTATTTTTAGTCTGAGCTGAGCATGAGAGATATGATTTGGCAGCATTCTGGATATCGTTTTTGACAGAGAGCGCTTAGAAATGGTGAAGTGTCGCTGCCCCCACGCACACAACTTGAGAGACCTAAAGATGGTCGCAGGTATTAGTACTTGTCACTTGGTTCCTTAGTTTGACTAGCAATGAGCCTGAATTGGGACATGCAGGTAATCATCCGCTGTCGTAGCGAGTTCAGCATCAGTGTGGTGGTTGGCTTTTTATCGTGCTTCCTATTGTAATTTACTGGGCCGAATCTGGAGATAGCTGTGTGGAGGTAGAAGCTAGTCTTTTGTTCCAACAGTGGGTCGCCACGGGTATCATCCCACTGCAGTTCAACTAGAGAAAACGTTCCTTCTGATCTGGTATAATGATCTTTGTAATCATTGTAATGGCCAATTGCCCATTCTAAGCCTGCGAATTCAATGCAGTGCAGTACCTGCTTTGAATTTGTCTTTCAGATTTGAAAACTCAGATCATTCCCACGGGGCTGTGACCAATGGAGGTGATTGCAGGGAGATGGTTGCTGTGGAGACTTATCTGCCACGTTATTCCTTCGATGTGTGATGATTTAATAATTTGCTTTGCGAAGTGGAAGTTGGGGGCGGGGTACAGCATTGGTCGAGGATGAATCCAGCAAGAAGAGTGGTTTGAAAGTGAACTTTGTATTGCATGAACTTTTGATGTGCACTGCTATTTGATATCTTTTATTGCATGACATTATTCTGTAAAGATTTTGACAGCAGGATTCAGGGAAGAGATTTTTCAACACGAATTTATTTCATATGCCCAGAAACGAAGTTTGCCTATTTGCCGGCGTTGGAAATGTCAGTGAGATCCACTTTTGCCCCTCCCAAAGTCACCTTCAAATTCTCAAGTGTGATAGGGTAAATGTGATGTTTTGGACAACTTAGGTAAAATCTGTGCCTCCAAATTAAACAAAATGACAGCCATTTAAGGACTATTTGATCTCCAAATGCATCAAGCTTTCCACTTGAAACATTGAACATCTAACCTGCACTTTATTTTACTTTGAATTTAAAAATGAGAAAATACATTTTCATTTCAAAAGAAAAGAAATAAATGATAATAACCACACAATTAATTTTAAAACTTATTTTGCACTGTTGCATTTTTCATCAATTTGCACTTAGAACTTCATATAGCTTTTTATGAGTGGATATGATTTTATGTTATATTGTAGGAGTTAATCATTCTGCAAACAAAGGTTCCAAGTTGATTTCAAATGTAAATCATTTTTGTAAATATGTTTTTTTGTTTTACTTTTTTTTTTTTCTATAAATTAATTTTAAAAATTTTCTATAAAGGAATAAATTAATGTTCAATTTGAAACCATAAAGCAAAGAAATATAATTTTTAAATTTACCATAATAAAAACAAATTATGTTCTAATCTTAATAATAATGATTTGTATGTCAAAATTAATAACAAAAATAGTTTTTATAATGCACATAATATAAGAAGTTAAATTTGTTGAAGTAAAAATTAGAAAATCTATGTAATGAAATATTTTCAAATGAAAAAATGAAAAAAATTATAAATTTCAATGAATAAATTATATTTGTAGATAGTCAAAAAATTATGATTATAAAAAATGAAGAGCATATCAAGTATGTTGGATAATATTATAAATACCAATTCCAACCATTGTATTAACAACAGTTAAAAATTTCAATTAAAACTATGAAAAAATAATAAAAGAGACTTTGTAAAAAAATTTAGATATTTCTTTTTACTTCAATAATTTAAAGGTGACATATCATAGAACCATTTAGTATTTTTATTTAATGATTAAATTAGAAATTTAAAAAAATTAAAATATTATGTTTGCTATAAAATCATTAATTTTAGATTGCCAATCTAAAATAGATAATTTTTTGTAGTTCCAATATTCTACCTTATTTTTTATATATGCATTAGATCTTAATTTTGGATTTAAAAATTAATATTATAAATATAAAATGCACAATGAGAATGACAATATTCTAATTATAATTAAGATTGGATAGGATTTGACTAGAATAAAAATACTTTTTAAAATTTTAATGGCACCTCTTTGCAAGTCTTGTAATACTTTGGTTTAGCCTAAATATAAATTATAATTTGGCATATAGATAAACAAGGAAGATGTATCTACAATGTTTGTATGGAGTGTGCAGTATTACTTTTGTAACAAGTTTGGTAAAAAAACTTAAGCTAAAAAAAGCAAATAAGAAAGTTAAAGCTATCTAAATCATCTTACAAAGTTAAATATTTTTAAGATTACATAATAACAAACTACAAGCAAGCTTAATCACATTATATATATAGAAGACAAAGGCATGTTTTTTTAATCTCAATCATTGACAAGTCCACTTTCAAAATATCTAGCATTGTTATTTTAAATCAATTGAGAGGTTGGATTTGTATTTATTAAGCCTACTGTGGACACTCTTGTTTTGAAGTTTTTTTAAATAAAATAATTAAAAAGGAAGACAACTACTTCAATGTTGTTAATTTGTTGATACATGAAAATAGCAAAAATAATTTATTTCATGCAAACTTAAGTATAATAATACTAAATAATTATTAAATTGGTTCATTAGTATCAATTTTTTGTCAAACAATTTATGCTATCACTACAACTAAAGAAGTTCTTTGCATTACAAGTCTTATTGGAATCAACAAAAAGGGTGTTTTCATATTTTTTTAAATAATTGTAACCAAAAATCTTAATATAGTTATGCAACTCTTATAATCTACATGGTCTTGTGCTATTGCATTTGATGGGCATAGATACCAAAGCTTGTTTTATTTATTTATTTATTTTAGTTTTATTTTTATTTTTTATTCTTATTTCTTCTACACCCATTTTCTTTTTAATATGCATGTCATGGCCACACCAATATGTAGTGTTGTTACATAGTGTTGTTATAGGGAAAAAAAATGTGTGTACTTGCTTCATGCTTGTTTTGAGAATTTATTCCAAATTGGATCAACAAAACTATTACTATCTCATTTCAACATAATTATTTCAACATAATTATTTCATCTTGTTATCATATTTTTATTTTTTTTCTTCTTCTTTTATTAGTCTGTCAATTTGAAAATTTGATAGTATTCTATCTTCTCTTCTGACTCTGATAGTTGCAGAACCGGAAATGACTGATGGCAAGCTCACTGGTCCCATGGATCAGGTTCATCCTCCGAAAGATTAGTTGCCATCTCAGAAGTATTATTGCATTCCTCAGAAAGCTACAAGCTCTCTCACACAAATGGCTACAGGTGTCCGAGGATTCACTACTCCATGCGTTGTGTTGCATCATCTTATAGTGCTGCGGTGATTAACTGAGAGATTAGCTCGACTGTTGGTGATTGTTGCCCATCGCACAACTGGCCACGGAGCGGTACACACTTCACTGCTACTCATCAGGGTTCTGATAGGAGCTAGATGTTCAGTAGCATATCATCTCAGATCAATGAAGAATCTAGTGAATTGGTGGTGACGAGACAAGGGCACTGGTATGGCAAGAGCTGTGAAGCGCCAGATCTAGCTTGTTAAAACCACTGGTTGGATGCAAATGTGGTGATGTGTAGAGAAATTTTGGACTCAGACCGCGGAGCACAATAACACGGTGGTATGCTTCGAGAGAAAGCTCCGCAAAGCTTCTACCAGTTCATGGCTCCAACCTGTGACTGTGGACAGATACTTGCACGTTGTCGTGTTCAGAACTTGGTGCATCCGTCATCTCTTCAGTAGCAGAGCTCTTCAGTACGGCATCACTTCCATGCGGCACTTTCCTCATTTGAAGATCACTGGTGATGCTCTCGAGAAGTTCAACAAATTCATACACCCTGCTCGTAAGCACCATCCAGCTTTTCGCCTGATAATGACGCCATCGGTGTCATTCATTCCAGGACGCGGCTAGGATTTCCTAGACCAATCCCGCACACATTTCACCGAAAGAATTGGGTAAATACCAAACCCGCCACAAAGTCGGCACCGCTGCAGATGCCGCAGGTCCAACTAACACTGCACATAAATTGTCATCGCAATGAGGATCAAGTCCCGTCTCATGCAGCTCCAGGACCAACAAAGGGATTCTCGACAATCAAGTTTTGTCAAAGCAGAGACATGGATGGGTGCCTCATAGGATGTGCAACCAAAGATGCGCCACTCCGACAGACCTCGGCGTCACGGTGGATTGTCTGTCGGGAGGAATTGTGCTGAATGGCGTGGGATTTCCCTTGAGCCCAACCGCAATGGTTCTGCTTTCTGGTGATCGGATTTGAGTCATTGTCAGAAAACGCTAGAAAAATTGCACCGATCCACGAATACTAGATTGCCGTTGCCTCCGACGTTGGAGCTGATGGACCCAAACCAACACGTTCAACAATGCATCACAGCTTTTGCTTCAAAATCATGTGTCTGTTTGTGTAGGTATGTGTGTAATGCTTATATATATATATATATATATATATATATACTTATTGTACTTGGTGGATTAAACCCCTCTATATATGTGTGTATATATAAATAAATGAATGTAGCAGTAAAATCAAATACTTAGTAGATGTATAACTGAGTAAAACTTCTGTGGTTATGGATTCATAATAGAAAGGACTTTTTGTATACTTGAGATTGTGATCACCAGAAGAGTTTCTTTTCCTTTCTGTAAAAAATATATATGTATGGCAATGGCATCATTCAGTATGTTTGTGATTGTGAAATTGTTTTTTATAAATTGTTTTTAAGATTTGAAAGTGTTATAACATTTCAGTAAGAAGCTAGTAAAAATAGCTTTAAATTGTAAAAGCACCAGCAAAAGAACCTCTAAAAATAAACAGAAATTAAAAAAAGAAAGGATAGTCTTTGATATGAAATTGTATGATTGTAAAGTCCATGCAATTGTTTTTTAAGGTTAAATTTTTTATAGTTTATTTTTGTTTTTATTTTCAATTTTTGCTTTATTAAGAAAATACTTAGTGATGTAAGCTTTTTGCTTCTTATATATATATATATATATATATATATATATATTTACAAATATTTATGATGTAATTTTTTACTTTAATATTCAATATTTATAATTTTAAAAAGTATTTCAGAATATTTTAGGTCATATTTTTAATTTTAAAATATTGTAATTATGTATTTAATATAAATACAAGAAAATAAGAGTAATATTCTTACACATAATATACATCTTATTTGGTGAACAATTAGAATATTTTTAAACTATTTTTTTTGGAGGTTAAAAAACTCTGGTGTTTAGCTTAATAGAATTGTAATTGTGTGATTATTCAATTTCTAACTTAAAAAATTATATTATGTGTGTGTATATGTACATACATACATACATACATACATACATACATACATATGTCAATTTGGAAGGATATGAAAAAAAATTAGACAATTAAAAATACAACACCACCATTGGCAAAAGAGTAAAAGGTTCATTGTGGTGGTGGACACTAGGAAAAGAGGGCCAAATTACAAGAAAATTAAATAATACAGAGGACACAATGCAACCATTTGTATGACAATGTTTTCTTACAACCTTGCCTTAATTATTCATCCATCAACTAATTTGAAAAAAATAATTATGTGATTTTATTTTATTTTATAGTTGAATAGACCCTTTTTCTTTTTTTTAAAGAACTAAAATAACAGCTCCTTTGTATTCTCATCTTATATATATATATATATATATATATATATTCATGTCTTATAAATAGTACAGCCTTAACAAAACACAAAAACAGAAAAGAATAAAAATTCTTGTAACAATGACCTAACTTATTTTTTTCTAAAAATGTTGTGTGAATTTTGTCACTTCAATGTGAAATTCTAGAAACCATGGTATTATAGTATATAGTGTTGTGTTATCATTGTCTCACTGTGTGGGATTATATTGTATCCTTTCCATCCAAAGGATGGTTAACAACATGATGTCACAGCATCAAATTTTCAATTGAAAATCCATGGAATGCTAACTGTTGGGCTGAAGAAATGAAGGTCAACTTGCCAGGGGATGGTTCCCATTGTCGGGAACATTGCCACCAGATGTGGCAGCTTGACATGTGGAGCTCTTTGATTTCTATAGAATCCTTGCAGTCTTCAAAAAAAAAAAAAATGTAATTCTTCTATTTTATTTTTCTATAAATAATCAACAAGTTGTTTTTATTTTAATTTTAGCTCAATGCAGTTCCACAATGGTTCTACAAATCCAGGAACAAAGATCTCAACCCTTCAAAACAAGGGCATAGAGAATAGGGCCCTTTGGCACTTTCACACAAACCAAATTCCTGCAACATTTGGGTCTTCTTGTGTAGGCAAAAAACACCTCAGTTAACCAAACTTCTCAAACACCAACCTCAAATATATTTTAAAACTATTCATTTTGTTTTAAATGCACGGGCCAATATTTCAATCAGTCAGAGGGAGGACAACACCTCCACCCATTCCAACATCATCATCATCATCATCATAATCAGTTTTTGTCAATACAGACTGAAGAGGGAAAATCATCACTACCCCCACCACCACCACCATGTGGCCTTGTATCCTGTTGGTCCCTTGGGAGGGAAGGAGACTGACTTTGGATACTCTGTGTGTCCAGCAGCCATGCCAAACCTTGTAGCATATGAGAATTTACACATGAACAGAAACCCACAGGACACAACACTAGCAGGCCCACTGGCATGAGGCATGGGTAGGGCAGGGTGGAGGCAGGATATTGGGTTTAGGGTAGGGTTCAGGGTAGGGTACAACCACCTCCACACACAATCATCTACTATTACTACTACAATTGCAGGTGCAGGGGCAGGAGGAGGAGTAGTCCTTCGTCCTGGTTTCCTGGCTTCCCCTTCCCTGCTGTTTCCTCAACTGCGATGAGGCAGAGCTTAACTTCCTGGCTTGCTTCTAGAGCTCATGCTAGATCAACACCCATCAATAGCCCCTACTCCTTCCCCTTCTTCTGACATTCAACACCACCTGCTCAAAGCGCTGGTCCCCCGGCAAGAGACCAGCCAGCCCCCCACCTCCCCCTTTCATAGCCTGTGCAGCCTACAGACTGACTGAACTCAGCCAGACACTCCTTGCAGATAAACGGACTGACACCCACAACACAATAGAGTGTGAGAGAGATGGATATATGTTGATAGATACAATACATACATAGAAGTAAAGTACGTAAGTACAGAAGTATGTGAGTTAGAACACTGTGCTTCCTTAGATTTACTCTCCTGAATTGGTGGTTTTTTAAAATAGATTGTTGCCCTGCAATTATGTAGATTATAGATGTGCAGATAAATTGATAGATATAGTAAGAGACAAAAAAAAAAGTTAGGCGGGGAGGAGGGAAGGTAAATCCAGCCCTGCCCCTGAGACAATCTACAGATCGCTGATGGATTATGCTCTCTGGCTCTTGACAAATCTTTTTCATCGTCTTTCTTTTCTTGCATTCTTTTTCTTTCTTTTTTTAAAGTTTTTGCCCTGATTCCGTGCCCTGGCCCAGAGAGTGCTCTGCAGATGATGAGAATGTTACCCTCCAGGAGGGGAAAAAAATATCCCCTTTCAACTTTCAAAGTTGATCATGAAATCTGACTGGTGTACTGAGGTGTGATGTAGGTCCAGCCAATTGTTGGTGGCTGCTTGACTTGGGAGCCAGCTAGAATTCAGTGTACTGGGATTATGCCTCCATAGTCAAGGAGAATATCAGATCGCTGCAATTAGTGACTGGCTTGGCCGAAATCAATATGATCTAGAACCTTATGCTGCTGCAGATGAACTAAACCCAGGCCACCAAGAAGCCACGCTTGAATCCAGTGGGTAAATATTCTGGAGCTCTTCGAATATTTTTGTATGCCGTTGTTCATGTTGATCGGTGAGTCACTAGCCTGAATGCTATTCATGGTCTACGTTGAACTGAGCAATACCTTCCTCAGCAACTTGAGCTGATTATAGAGTGGGATTGAATTACAATCCACAGATTTTTTAGACGTGGAAGTTGGCGTTCTCTGCAAGCTACTGTGGTAGGAGAGAGCGAGAGAGAGAGAGAGAGGGTGCACGCTTTGGCAAAGTTGTAGTCAAGGATTGGGGGTTGGAGTCAACAGGGGATGAGGTTCCAACGAGGCTGCTAAACTAAACCTTTTTTCTAGTGGCTCTTCAGATAATAACGAAGTGGCCTAGCCTGCTTCAAGAGCACATCAAAGAGCACCCCAAGGCATTTTCGCATCTTGCATCTCGGTGCTTCCGGAAACCCTCGTCTCGAGAGTCACCCATATTATGCTCACTTCTAAAACTATGGTGGTGCATGCTGCGCTAGAGCTAATTTCCCCTAAGCTGTACAATAAAATATAACGTTACAGAACATGGAACAGTCTGAACTATATACCAGATTTGTCCATGCTCCGAAATAATGAGTGGTTCTCTTCCCACATTTGGTCGCCACTCTCTGCAAATAGTGTACTGGAATGTGTGATGCACTTTACCCAGTTGCGCCGGTGCAAACCCAATTGACCCGGCTCCGAAAGTTGTAATATTAGCTCTTAGGCTCTGAATGTGCGGAGTGCAATGAGCGACATTTAGGGTCCATAATTACTAAACCAACACTGCCACTGTACGTAGAGTGCAAACGCCCGAAGGGCTGGACATTCCTGGTACAATTTGGGAATGATGCGACCTGTGGCAACAGTAATGGTCTTCATCAAAAATATTAATCGGTTGTGGAACTCTCTATACAAGGCAGATAGCATCACTCAAGCTTCTGATGAGGCTCCGAATGTGAACCGTAGCTAAAAATATTGGGCCCCACTGAAACCAGTCTGAAAAGATGACCACGTATCTAGCCTAACTACACCTCATAAATTCCTCTTATACCCTTTGCAGTGTACTCACTTGTGCATTAGCTTTTCATGAAGAATGAAGACGTTCTTCAGTGTACAGTTCCAGATGATCGATAAGCGACCTAGAGCTAATCGTGATATAAAATGTCAGCTCAGAGTTGGTTTTCCGTCAGTCGGAACGAAGTAATTTTTTACAAAACGAATCGGTGGCGTCGGGAGAGATCTCATTGCGAGGAGAGGGTGGATGGAGTTGCTAAGGTTGAATGTCCACTCGCAACTGAATTGAGAACCCACCATAAGCCGCCATGCTCTTGCTCCTCACTCGGGGCCAGCTGGGCATAATCCGCCAGAACCTCCCTTCCAAATCATACACCCACCGCTCTCCAGTGGTTACAGAGACGAAGCACAAACCTTGTTGCGAGTCGTCGGGTCCGACAAGGTCACAAACCTTGAAATGGTCCAGGAACTGCTTCGAAGGACCGAGTGGTACCTCGTCCAAGGCCTTGGTCACTCGCAAACCTTTTCGATCGAGCTCGGAGATCTGCACTCGCTCTGAGCCTTCATACTTGGCCTTCATTATCCGGCTGATCATGAGAATGCGGCCCCGGTGCTGCACCAGGTGCACATTGCTGTGCAGTCCAGGCAGGAACACGTGGTAGGAATCCCACAGCCCCGTGTCCATGTCACAGAGCGAGATGCCGGTTTTGCATTGCGTGGTGCACACCAGCTTGGAGCCGTCGCTTGTCACCACCGCCTGCGTCGGCGTGCGGTCATAGTATGGGAAGTTGTGTTGCGTAGGGACGTCTTTGCTCTCCGTCCATGACATATTCGCCGAGTTGTACATGTAGGTGGTGGTCTTGTCATAGTCTATCGCCACCACTCTATACTTCCGAGTGAAATTGTCCACCACCATCGCCACAAAATTTGGCAGATTGTGGCATGGGGTATTGTCTCCCCAGGTAGGAAGCAGCCTCCACGATCGGCTTGCAGGGTTAGCAACGCCAATTACGACTTCACGATTAGTTGTGTTGGCTTTGCCCTTGTAAGCCACGAAACAGACCAATCCTCCTCCCACAGATGTCACATAGAGATCCGCGAATGGCAGAAAGTCCAAAGACAAGTTGAACCAGGTCCGCGAGACTTGGCAGTAGAGTGAGGAGCTGCGGAGGTAATGGAGCTCTGCGCCTTTCTGGTAGAATGAGAAAGCGGAGAAAGCAGGCTCCGAGACTGTGAGCACGTAGGACTGGCACTGCGTTGCAGTGCAGCGCTGGGCATTGAGGAAACGCGGAGTCTGCACAAGAGAATTCCACTTCCTACAAACGGCTCGCATTTGCAGAAGGTTGGGGAGAGGTAGGTGCGTGAGGATGAGCTCCATGAGGGGCTCCGGCAGAGCACCCCACAGATCTGGGTCCATCCACACTTGCTTTCGTTTCAACTCAGTCGGGGCAGTATTCAGTGACAGATTCGTCAGGTTGATGTTTATCCCTGCAACCAAGCGAAAAATATAAATATATATGTTTAGCAGCACTTTCACGGTCAGAGGATTGGTTTACCAGAAAAACCAAGAGTTCTTTAGAAAGCATAAATCAAAACGATCAATGAAAATGCGCTTCACAAATCCTTGAGTGAGCACTTCCGAAGGCGAAACTAATGCAACTATTCTGCGTTCAATGAGATTCGAGACATTACCAGGCATTGTATCTCAGTTGGAATTTTGCACGATATGTGGAGGAGTGGCGAAGTGAGTGTATTGCACAATTGTGTGAGTGTTTAGGAATTTTGGAAGTGCAACGGTTTCAAAACAAGCTGAGGTCTAGCTCCAGGTCTAGATCCGTCCGAATGCGCCAAATTCAAACTTTAGCTGGCTGCTCTCAAATTCACAAACAGAAAAACTCCGTAGAGCTCCCTCTGCCCAAGTAGACACAACCACAAGAGTTGCAGAAATCGGTCCGCAAGCCACCCACACTTAAATAAAAGGGGAGAATAATCCCTTGCATTCACACCTTCACTCTCACTTTCGACACCACTTTCCAACCTCTCCCAAAAATTTGCACACAACGAAGCGTTCACAGCCAACCTCGAACGCTGTCGAGAGTCACCAAGCAACTCTTCCTCTCAAACTCTCCACACACACCAATCAATCAATCAATCTATGTGTTTGCTTCCGAGCACTAGACTGTGTTTCTCAAATTAGTTAATATACCCCACTCAGCCTCGCAATCAGGTCCGATCACCGCTACTACAGAGTAACCAACAGCAGCAGCATCAGCATCGTCGGCTCAGCCCATGTGCAGCAATGAAGACGCGTTTCACACAATCAATCAAGGGCGGGTAGTGAGCTGCGGCGGCGTGACTCGTTCCGGACGGGGATCGGATTGAAGGAATGGGATTGAGCAGCAGGGCGCGGAGGTGAGCTTATTTATGGTGCGGCGGAGCTTCTGATGCCACAAGAAAGAAAGAAAGAAAGAAAGACAGAAAGAGGCGATGCGTGAGACACACGAGAGAGAGACGGTGGCTTCTCTTCGCTGCCACTAAACTAGAGTTGTTTCTAGATAGAGAGAGAAACGGAGTTAGTTAGAGAGAGAGACAGGGAGGTGGGGGGGGGGGGGCGCATTCTGTCTCGGAATGGGCCCTTCGCCATCGCCATTGACTACCGGGCTCCCCTGGCCTCACAGCAGCCGCAGGTTGAATAGGGCACGGGTTCCCATTGAATATGGGCCTCCTCCGTCCGCATGCTTCTTTCACTGCACATACACACCCCCCCCCCCCCTTTGCCTTGCTTGACTGCTTAGTTGTCAGGGCTGGTCAAATGCCTACCCACCTCAGCATCCTGCACAACTCACTCTTTCACTCTGTAGCAACAACTTCATCCATTAGTATATCCATCCATCCATATACTCCCACAATCGAAGTGAGCTTGTTCTACACACATTGTGTATTATACTCTATGTGGTGGATTACACATGATTGGGAGAAAACTAGACTGGTTTTATTATTTGGTTGATTTTATCATTGTCACTTTTTTTGGTTAGTTTCTTTTTTTTGGTTGGTGCCAATCATTATTAATAATACACTTTGAGTTGGATGCAAATTTCTATTATGTGTGCAGATACTCCCTTAATTTTAGTGTTTGTTTTTAGTTTATTTATAGGTGAGTAATTTCCCCATGTGAATGAAAGTCTTCTTGTTCTTTTTTCTTTTATTTCATTATTCCAACATGTGCAATAAGAATTTCACATTTGCCACCAATGCCGACCCAATTGTGCCACCACCCCTCAGTATATATTTTTCAAAAAAATCGAACATGGAAATGAATAACAACGTCGCTGCCCTCAAAAGACGTGCTGTACGTGCTGCTCCTCCTCGGAGGGGCTTATCTATAAATAGTTACTACCTGCCCCTTTAAGAAAAAACCACCGTCGCCTGAATGAGGGGAGGAAATAAAAATGAGGGGAAAAAAAGTGGTGGTGGTGGTGGTGGTAGGTTCCATCCTGAATGATTTGGTTCATCATGGGTGCCCCATCCCATGCGGTCCCAAAAAAATTCAAAATTTCAAATAAGGAAAAATAAAAAGCAAAGGAAGGAAAGACTGTCCCTCCCCTTCCTTTACCTTTTTCTCCCGAACCGACACCCCAAAAAGGCCCATTCATATTCCGTCTCCACGGACAAGCATTCTTTATTTTGGGATGGTGGTGTGGGTGAAAGAAGACGTTCATCCGCTATTATTCCATCCATCTGTCCATCTCATCTCGAAAGTTACGCCGATCCCCAGAGTGAATCTCATCTCGCATGCATGATTTATAACAAATCTAATAATGAGAACGAGAATGATGTAGTTTTCTATTTTTGAACCCTCGATTAAGGACAACCATCGTATTTTTATACAAGACCGAACGAATGAAATTACGACACATGTTAAGAAACACAATGATTTATGTCATCCATTCATCTATTCCTTTTCCACTCCTCACTTCTTTTCTTTCTCTCTTACTTTTACATTCCTCTCCCTGCCTTCCCTCTTTTACGTTACTGGCGGGAGTGGTGGTACAAACGATTGGGAACCATAGCGATAGGGAAAAGTTAACAACACTTTTTTTTTCTTTTGCTCCTCCGGAAAAACCAAAAGAATTTTGCGAGCTGGACGCGATACCAGCCCATGGCTGCCCCCACGAGTTGTTTATTTGTTATTTTGATAATGATAATAAAATGGTCAAGCAGCACGGACGGTGGTTCGGAATAGATTGAGGGGAAAGCAGCTCCCCTGTGCAGGGGCCTGTTCCCGAGCCGAGGGGAACGCTCTCGTTGTGTGAAGGGAGGGAGGGAGGGAGGTACTCATCCCATTCCTTTTATCTGGGAAAGACTAGCGTGCCCCTTTGGCATGGAAACTCCCCCTCAAATGTGAGTTCCCATCTATGGGAACTATGTAGCTTTGGAGGCCACTTCATTCAAAATGCGAACAATTTACTCTTTAAAGTTGTTCACTTAATTTTTAAATTCTACTCTCGGTTTAGTATTCTAAATTTTTATTAAGATAAAAAAATAATAATAAGAAACACATTGTAAATGTTCAATTAACAAAAAAAAAAAAAAAAGTGTCTGAAGGGTTTTTGTTTATTTATTTATTTATTTATTTGTTTTTTTCGTTTTTCATTGGCTCAATAAAAAGCTTGTATTTAAAATAAAAAATTTAAAAATAAATTATTTTTGGTATTTGATAAAGAACCTCATTTTTCAGTTTCTTTCATGCATAAATAGTTATGTCATCTCTAGTTTTTAAATGATCTCCAATTTTAAGACTAAATTCCTTGTATTATAATATTAATAATGCATTAATTTTTTTATCTCTTAAACTAAAAAATTTCATATAAAGATAATTGTATTTTAAAATGTTACATGATAAATTAGAAATATGTAAGAATAATAATATCATAAGTTCAATCATAAATCTCAAAATAGAAATAAAATATAATATAAATAAGTATTAAGAAAAATAAATAGTTAAGAAAATTAAACACATATAGAATGTTACTTGAACAATTTTGGAGGCATCTTTTTTTTTTTTGTTTTGCCATATATATATATATATATATATATATGTTAGTTTTGTTTTTACATTTGATTTTGTAAAAATAATATGACAAAATATTAACAGATAAATGAAAATAATACTTAGGGTTGATGAATTTACCTTGAACTGGAAAAACTCCAATAGAATTGAAAAAAAAGTGTATCAATCACATTCACATTCATACTGATCTCAATAGTGTTGTGATAAAACAACACAAACATTGTAATTGAATTTTTTAAAGTTCAGTAGACAATTATTGTCAGCTACATTGTAGCACTTTTTATGGAACACTTTGTTACTTGACCTTTATGCATTCATTGCTGGCTACATTTTAGATGCAACAGTAGAACGCTCCTGTTACACAATTAGTAATTAAAAAATTTGACACTTATCTATGTTTCTGAAAATAAGAATGATAGTTTACACATTTATTTTAAAAAATTCATAATCAAAATAATTTATTCATATATTAAAGTGAATATATATATAGGATGTTGCACAATTTTCGCTATTGCCACTACAACTTGCCATCTATCACACGCCATCATAGTTTTTTGCTAATGCCACCACAAACAACTTTAAATTTGTGTTGCACATCACAATACACTTCATGGAACACTATAACACACATTTATAAAGAATGTACATTTTATTCAATGTGGTGTGCATTAGCAATGTTCCATAAAGTGCTTTGTGATATACAATGCAAGTTTAGAGCAGCTTGTGGTGGCATTAACAAAAATTGTGATGACATGGCAAGTTGTGGTGGCAGTAGCAAAAACTATGGTGGCATTAGCAACACCCTATATACATATATATATATATATAATGTTTATTAGTAAACAAAATTCTTCTTGTATTCAAATTTGAAAAGAAAGATCCTTAGCATTAATTGTACTGTGACTTACAATGAAACTGAATAACCATCACATTCAAACTTTACAAATCATTTGTTGACAATAATTTGTTATTATTATCGTTATTTTAATATAGTTTTAAGTGAAATTTTCCTAAAATATAAAATTTTGAATATATTACAATTAGAACATTTTTATCATCAGATAATTTGTTTTCAGGTAAATTTCTTAAATTTGCAGCATTTTTTCATCCCCATTCTATCTGCTCAACTTGGTTCAAAATTACAGCAACTACACACACACATATTTAGTTTAAATATTGAATTCGAGAGTATTTGCAGCTCAGTGTCTAACCAATTTTAAAACCTGAATAGTCATTTTCCCCTCATTTTTCAAATAAATGAAACTAGGAAGCATGATGTGAATAGATTTGCAAAAAATCTTGTTTCCAACAT